>VWZZ01000192.1:488391-508275 GCA_013399095.1 Psophia crepitans
GAAAAGCAAGGCCGCGCGCTGAAGCAAAGCAAAGGAAAAACAAAAGATTATTCTCTACTTCCCATTAGCAGGCGATGTCCGGTCACTTCCTGGGAAGCAGGGCTTCCAAACGCGTAGTGGTTACCCCAGAAGACAAAACTTTGGAAAAAACGAATGCCTTCTGTTCCTCCCCCTCTCCCTCAGCTTCCCATTGCTGAGCAGACGTCATATGGTATGGAATATCTGTTTGGCCAGTCTGGGTCAGCTGTCCTGGCTGTGTCCTCTCCCAGGATCTTGCCCACCCCCAGCCTACTGCTGAGGGGGTGGAAGAAGGGTTGGAGACCCAGCCTTGATGTGTGCCGGCACTGCTCGGCAGTAGCCAAAACACTGGTGTGTTATCAGCACCTTGCTGCTACCAATGCACAGCACTGTAAGGGCTGCTACGGGGAAATTAACTCCAGCTCAGCCTGACCCAGTACAATACATGCACATATATAATATCATAATGGAAAGACTTTATATGTTTTCTGACTAGAGGATGCTGATGTTTCCTTATATTCAGATTGCAACATTGATGCCACAGTACTTTGTTTCAACTTTTTGTTTAGTTCCTAAAGCAATAGGAATGTTTTCTTGTCAAATAAATAGCTGAACAATGAAGAAATAAAGAAATGTTTTATTCACTTTATCTGCAGTATTTTTTCTAACTGTTCTCATTATGAAATACACAACTTTTAAATTAGTTTACTTTCCAATTTGCTAGATCCCTAGGTTAACACGTTACATGTCACAACTCGAACAAGCAATTCATTGCAGGATAAAGTTTACTCTGTAGACTTTCTAATCTTTTGATTTCTCTGACTGGTACACAGTTCTTTTGTCCTCATTACCTGGAGGTAATTTGGTCACTCTCAATAAACTGAAAAACTTCATTTCTGATTTTAAGTGAATTAAACAGAGCAGCTGATACACAAGGGTTTGCCATTTCTACACTAATTTCAGGTCTCTGTTTCAAGTCCAGTTTTGCAAACTAATCATTAACCTGTCACTGATTAATGATAAACGCCTCTAATTGTCCCGTGATTTTGTTAACTTGCTTCTGCATGTATGTCTTTGGAAATCTTGGCCTAGAGATAAGGAAAATAAGATAGTGAGCTGAATGGGACCTCTGGTGAGCCGTAGGAGTCCTTTGTATTATCAGCTTGAATGATAATTGGCAAAGTATCATCTCTGAGCATACTCAGACCTTTGTTTGCACTCCTCACAGTCTGGTTGAGTTTTCTTTCCACTTTGTCATCCTTAGTGCTACTTTTGTGTTTACTAGTCTAGGCCTTTTCCCTTTCAAATAATAAAAAAAAATCACTCTTTAGAAACTTTCCTTCACTTTTTTCCCTTATCTAGTTTCATCTCCTTAATTATTTTCACCCCTCTGATTCATCCTTTTCTGGACCATGTAGGAAGATTCCCAGAGGAGCTCTGCCTATGTCCTTCAGTACCACGTCTAACCTTTCCTTAAATACCCGCAGGGACGGTGACTCCACCACCTCCCTGGGCAACTCGTTCCAATGCCCGACCACCCTTTCAGAGAAGAAATTTCTCCTCATCTCCAACCTGAACCTCCCCTGGCGCAACTTGCAGCCATTCCCCCTTGTCCTGTCACTAGTTATCTGCGAGAAGAGGCCAACCCTCAGCCTTCCATCCGAAGGTGGTTTTACATGGTACTACAATAACAGCAATAGGAGGAATGACTTGCAGGCGGTTTTTCCAGACTTTCAGGTCAAGAGATCATGAATTCAGAACATTCATTAATTTTAAAATGGTTTGGGGTGTGTATTTAACAACTCTTGAAAGCCAGAGTCTGGCACCTCTGAAGAGAGAAATAATTCGTAAGAAAAACATAATGTATAGAATCACTAATCATAGAATGGTTTGGATTGGAAGGGACCTCAAAGATCATCTAGTTCCAACCCCTCCACTAGACCAGGCTGCCCAAAGCCTCATCCAATCTGGCCTGGTTCAGACACTGCTAGCCAAAATCTCCAGCAAAAACAATAGAAAAGATGACTTCATGAACCATGATTTTTTGAGAGACTACTACTCACAGTCTAGGCTAGTTAAGTCAGTGATATTTCTCCTGAGAATAGCCATGTAGCTCTCAGCTACAGTGGTAGATTTTTGTTAATGCTGGGCAAACAAATAAAAATTTTTATATGAATGACTACTCTTCACAGAATGCAAAACATATTATAGGTGCATATTCAATGTCAATGTATGTAAATACTGTATCTGTAACCGTTGCCTGGGACAAAAGAAGGTGACAGTCTCAGACTACTAGTGTTTGTATTTTCTTTGTCATTTGATCAAAATTAATCTGGCTCATTTGAGTTTACTCCTGGCACTTGAAACACAGGAAATATTGCATTTCTAAATTGGTTGCTGATTATTAAATTGGATGATAGTTGCAAATATGACTCTAGTTAAATCCAGCGTAGACATGAAAATTAATTCAATTAAATAGAATCCATTATGAAAACAATTTAGCTGCACTCTAAATGCAGACATCTTACTGCTCTTGATGATTGACTAACCTCCATTAATACAGGCTTCTTATCTCACTCGTACTAATTTTGAGTAAGTTCCCTCAATGGAGTTCCTTTGATGTAAAATCAACTAAAAATATGTCAGACCAAGACATGCTGCATGCGAGTTCATCTGGAATTGCTGGTGTCTGCTGTCAAGTGCACAGTGCAGGCAATTTCCTAAACTTGGTTTGCTAAACTGAAGTTAAAATTGTTTCCTTGCACTTTGTTTTCCATGGAAAGCACAATACTGTTTCTCTAGCTTCCACAGTGAGAGGACAGCATTATAAAAGCACTTAGAAAATTGGGAGAAACGCAAGATTCATTAAAATTCACTATGTATTTACCAATAGTGTGATTTGTTGAAAACTCAGAAAATATCAGTTTGATCTCTTCTTAACCTCATGCCTGTCAGCTATCTGATAGATCGAGATTAGAGAAACTTTCATTTGTATCTGTTAGTTTTTGTTAGGTTCAAAACTGAGTAGATGTATAAAGGTCAGGAAGGACAAGAAGTCACATACTTACTTAAGCAGAAATCAAGAGCCAGAGTTAATATTCTTGGTTAATTCAAAGAAGTGCTTGTAAAAAGACAAATTTGCCAGCAAATTTTTTTCCTTTTCATGTTTGCACTTTATTTGTCTTGGCAGAAGATGGCCAACAGATGTAAAAAGTACTGTTACTTTGGAGAAAGTGCTAGAGAACTCGGTCTTAGTTATGCTTTTAAGAGTCCAAATTATCTAATTTATCCACAAATATTTCACACAACATTTGAGATACTTATCGTTTAAACACAAATTCTTTAATACTTAACTCACCTTGACTCTCGTAACAACATTAGGGCACAATAACCATGCATGTCTTCTGTCTGGGAACAATCTGTAACTGGTACAAATCACTGCAATGGAGTCAAGAAGTCGTAATAACCTACACATCACAGTTGCTTTTCTCTGAAACAAGGATATTTACGGAAGGGCAGTTGCATGCCTTCTCCAGCAGGTACCCCTTTTGATAAGCTGCTAAATCCGGGATGCATTTTTTTTTTCTTTTTCTAATTGATATTTACTTTATTTAGTATTTTTTGTAATATAAAAAAAAAATAAAGAAAAAACCAGCACACAGATGGCTAGGCACACCTTTTCTCAGGGTGTGCGTAACAGTGTATCTTGAGATACTTCTCAGGTCAAGCTTCAGATCCTACCATATGAGATAGTGATCTGAACTTGTGCAACTGATCAGAAGAAAACTCTGTACTCTTTCGAGGATTGCTGACATTGCTGTTAACACACAGTGCTGGAAACATTTTTGTTCTGAGTTACAAATTAGTATTGTAAATACTCCCAGCAGCTAACGGATGTAAAACGTTTCCCAGCAGTATTTCCATACATTTACTGTTTACTTGCTGCAGTGACACTTAGGAATGGAGATGAGATTTGGGTTTTAAACACAAGTTGCTCCTTGAGAGAGAGTGTATGAGAGTAGCCATGAATCCTTCAGGAAATTTATTGCTGATCCACAGAAGCATAAACAGGGTCTTGTTAAGATCAAAGAAGGGGAAGTCTTTTAAGTTATCCCTGGGTTGATAAGCTCCAACTCTATCTCCTCTCTGAGTGAAACATTCATTTTAAACAGTAGCAGAAGAGCTCTGATGGTTCCCTGGCCTGTTCTTTTTCAGAGGTGTGAGGGTTTTTTCCTCTTAATTTTGAAAATTTGTCATTTATTTTCCAGTGAAAAAGAGGGATTCTGAGAGCTGTGAGTGGCATGATCCAATCACAGGGCAGGCAAGTAGGGCATGAAGGTTGCCACTCACGGTAGTATGCATATACCACCCACAGTAGTATGCATATATCACTCACAGTAGTATGCTACAAACTTGCAAACATCCACTTTTTCAGTGCTTCAGCTCACTGGAGTGTCATTACCTACAAACGCTATCTACAGAATGGAAAAACCCAACACATTTTCCCCTGTACTTTTACAAACAAATTACTTGAGTCTTGGGAGAAGTTAAAGTCTGATCTTATTCCAGCTTTTTCAGTGAGTCTAAGTTCCCTCACATTTCAGTCCTTCAAAATACATGACCTAAAAATAAAACCAAACAAGTAAGAGCTTTTAAAGCCTCACATATTAAACATTTATGCCTAACTAGAATCTACTGATGAGGGACAGATTAATTTGGGCTTCTTGATACCAAGTAGAAAGACACAATATGCAAAAATACAAGTAAGTATCCCATTCCAACTTTTCCAAAGATTGCAGTGTTCTAATTTCAGCAACTCCAGTAAGGAGTCAGTGTCAGGGTCATCCAGAAAAAAATTCCCATTTATATGTGATATTTACCTCTGGATCTATTGGGACTCATTCTAATTTGGAATTATAGATAAAGTATTCCTTTGGTAAATGTTACCTGATACTTTAGGAATAAATAAGGAAAGAAAGAAAACTTCAGATGTCTCCTTAAATACTTCCTCCAGAAGTATATTCACTTCTCTGCATGAATACAGGAGTGTTGGTTTTAGATAAAATTGATAACATGGTGAGAGCAATGAAAGAGAAAATTGAATCCAATGAGTGATCAGTTCAAGTATAGTGTTTTCTGATGTCTTCATTCTTTTATAAGAGAATGAGCTTGAGACAGGCTTGCAAATGGAGCTATATGTTTCAGAGAACATACTGCAGTCACCTCAGTGCTGTGAAAGCAGATCCCAGTAGCTTGTTCAGGATCAACTTCTCCTCTCTGGAAGACCATCTGAAAAGGGAACCAGCGTAAAAGCAAACTGTCAGCAAACAAAAAACAATAAGGAAACACTTTATTGAATTATTAGAAGATTAAAGGAAACTCATAGTGGTATCTTACTACTTAAAATGCTGAGAAGCAATTCAGGACTTTATTCAAGCCTCAGGCTCTTAACAGGATTAATTTTAACCCCTAGACAACGAGCTGCTTCTGGAGATTTGGGTTCTGTTATCTGGATCTGCAAGGGGTAAATCCCTTTGAGGGTGAGACTGGGGCCAGGTCAGGACTTAAAAAGAGATCAGAGATGGGTTTCTCCCTGGAACTATTTTTTGGACAAATTGTTAAGAGATAACATCTTTTGCACAGCAGAGCCTACCACATTTGTAACTGCTTGAATATGTATGCCTGAAAAACCAGAATCAAAGGCACATCCAATGCAATGCTATTGATGCACACCCCCAACTGTCAGAAGGTGCTGGGCAGCCGTGAAACACATTCTGGTATTTCTAATTTTTGAAGCCCTCTGCCTAATTTTCTCCATTGTCTGTGTTTCTTAATTGTCAGTGTAGTCTACAAAACAAACCAGGCTGGTCAGAGCAGTCTCAGTGTCTGTAGTGTTAGGAATGTACAACTTGACCTCACAGATGACTACTTTTAAAACACAACAGAAATAAACAAAAGGTAATTTTTGAAATGACTGCAGAATGTGGCTCAAGCTTTATAAAAAGTATATTCCACTGACCAGAGACTAAGTTTGGCCAGAGTGAATCCTGAAGCATTTGAAAACATTACCTGTGTTAACTTTGGCTGCTATTAATATTTGTGCTGCAATGGAAACACAGACACTTACTGGAGCATATGCTGGTGTGAACTCCTGCTAGCACAGGTAAAACATTGATTGTGTTCTGTAGAAATGATAATAAAAACCAGACTAAGTAGCTTATTTAATGTAAGTAATGTCTGTTAGTTCATACACTCTCGTAAAGAGTCTTAGTTTCTGAGTTGCCTTTAACACAAAGAATTAGTGAAGAAAAACAAGAGGTAATGAAAGTTTCTAACACTATTCCTGTGAAAGACTTTGTGCAATGCATTGAGGGAGTAACTTTAGGTGTTAAAGTTAGAGGCTAAGTAGATTAAGCATTCGGTGGAAAATACTCTGATAATGTACACCTTTGATCTGCAGCAGTACCAGTGGTGGCAGCTCCAACCAGAGCAGAGTCTAGAGGGAAGCTGCAGATTCCTGCCTGAAAGCTTAGAAATTGATATCACAGGTATATTTGATCAAGGGACTTAAGCAGCTGCTTAACTATACCTTGAATTACTCTAGTGGATTGAAGTCCTGAATTCTCAAGAGAAATAAAGCTGGAGATGCACAGAACCACTGGACAAAAAGGCAAGGGACCCTCATGTATTTTTCACAGGGAATGATGGGATGTGTGGCAAACAACCTGTTCCCAAGGTCTGTGGCACTGATCACATTTTTGCTTGGCGCTAGCATCAGGAATGGGCAAGTGCTCTGGGAGGTTATCTAAGGAGAAGAAATTTAGTTATTTAAATTTTTAACTTTGGCTAAAGCTTCTGAAAAAAAATCTCATTGATTATAGTGATTTTTGTTTGTTGGTTGGTTTGTTTTTTAGGCTTTTAGGAGCTATGGAGCTTCATACCTCTGCATAGGCCCGTTTGCAACCCACCCAAAGAACAACTTTTTAATAGATCGCAATTTCAGTGTTGACTTTTCTTCATGGTGATTTTGCTCACCCCTGCAACATAAATATTGGATCTGTGTGTGAAAGCAGCTGCAAAGAAACTGATGTTATTCAGAAAGCTAAGACTTACTTCCCCGGTGCCTTTCCTTCTTTTACTCCCTGTCTCACTTTTTGCTGTCTCCCCTTTTTCTTCCTCATGCCTGCCGTGTTAATGAGGCCTCTTCTTGCTCAGTAAACTTGAAGACAAAATGAGAAATGGCATCAAAAGCATCTATAATGTTGTGCGTGTTAATAACGGTGAGCTTTTTCAGGCACTTCAGAAACAGCAGTTTGTTAGTCTTGATTGTTAATGTCTTAAAGGCAAATAGATCAGCTTACTGAGGGAAAAAAAAAGCTACAGAAACATTAATTTTACAGCTAAGTATACTTGGGGGTTTTTTGGGCCTTTTTTTTTTTGGTTTTTTTTGTTAATCTTATTGCCAAAGGCAGTAAGCCTGAACATCAACAGACAGGTATGTCAAACACAGAAATTGTATCGCAGCCTGACTAATCTGACATCCTAGTATTTTCCCAGTAGAATATTCAATTTCTTTTTACTTGTGGTTTTTGAATTATGTTCTGATGTTCAGTGTGGTTTGCACAGTCATTTTAACTTATGTAAAGTGCAAGGATGGATAATAGCAGAGGGAGGAGACACTTTTTCCTCCCACCCTAAGAAGCAACATCCATAATGGCAGATCTTCCCAGATGTTTGACAGGGCAATGGCACAACTCCTTTCTTCTCTCCTCTCCATGACTTGCATCAGGCACAAATGCGGGCAAAATACTGCCAAGCCATAATCCTACATTTACTTATGGTATTAGTATTTTCCAGGCAGACTGCACAGACGTAAAGGGCTATTAAAGTGCAGGGCAGCACTGAATTAGATAGTAGCTGCTTGGTGAAAGGGAGGATCAGAGCAGAAGCCACCCAGGAATCACTGCCCAGGGATGCAGGTGTAGTGTTTTTGCTCTAGCGTGAAAAATTATCATGGAAAGTAGACAATGAAGAGGAACTGGACAAACATATATTAGTTTCTGTGGGCTTTCTGTCTCCTCAGACTTTTTTTTTTTTTTTGACAATGCTCTGAATTCACCTATATTTAAGGAAATGCACATCTGACCTTGACTGCACATTAGAAGTTTCAGAGGTACAATAAAGCTGATGTAGTTAGTACATTCTACACTGTAATGGATAACCTATGCCACAAGCAGTTATTCTTTTCCTGACTTTGATTTCATATCCTTTAACCATTTAATGCTGAGAGGGACTGTGTTATCATCTTGCAATTTCCAATAACTGTATTATGCTGCAGAGGGGAAAAAAAATCAATTAATCACTTAGAGTGAAGAACATGTCTTTGCTTGAAACTGACCATGCTCTTAATATTTTTTCCATATTTTTTATCATGCAGTTATTTGTATGCACAGATAGATAAAGCAGAGGTCATGAATGCAAATGCCATTTCCTCCTTTCAATCAGGTAGACTTATAATTATCTGATTATACGTATAACAGACCCATGAGTGAAACTAAGGTATTTTTCTGTTTGCAGAACAAAGTGCTGTAAGTTGTATTTGCACCCTGCATTCCTGGTTTAGCCTTGGTCAGGTAGAAGCACTCTGGGGTTGCTTTGCATTGCAATTGGTTTCAGCATCTTGTGTTGGGGCACTTCTCAGCTGTGAATGGCCCATATAAAGTGAATTTCACTTTCCTCAGCGGCACTGCTGCCTCTGAATCCAGTAGTAGGACTGTGTAGGAGACCATGAACAGCTATTTCTGGCTTTGTCCACCAGTTACAGAACATTGTTCATTATTACTGTGAATTACTGCTAGCAGTTTCTGTTAGTGATTGCCACATAAAGATCATTTGACAACTGCTTTACATATCTCCTAACAGCAGCTTTCTTTGGATCATGCATTCTTTTAAACATTCTTTGGTGGACTTGGCAGTGTAAGATTCACAGTTGGACTTGATGATCTTAAAGGTCATTTCCAACCAAAATGATTTTATGATGCTATGAATTTCTTTTCCTTATGTGGCTATTAGAAAGCCAGGATAATAGGAAATGGCACTAGACATATTTTACAAACCATTTGAGGGAAATCATATTAAATTCTAGCAGTTATTTACAAGTATCCATGTAACTCCAAATTTGGAGAGATGACTACTTACCTTAAGATTTATTTTTAGAACTGCCCTTTCAAGCAATGTCATGGATTTCCTGGGAATGAACTCTTAATGTCTCACAAAGAAACTCTGTTTCTCTTCAGCATAGAGCTACAAGGATGATTAGGGGGCTGGAGCATCTCTCCTATGAGGAAAGGCTGAGAGAGCTGGGTCTGTTTGGCCTGGAGAAGACTAAGATGGGATCTCATCAACACTTACAAATGTCTAAAGGGCAGGTGTCAAGAGAATGGGGCCAGACTCTTCTCAGTGGTGCCCAGTGACAGGACAAGGGGCAATGGGCACAAACTGCTACATGGAAAGTTCCATCTCAATATGAGGAAAAACTTTACACTGAGAGTGACGGAGAACTGGGACAGGCTGCCCAGAGAGGTTGTGGGTTCTCCTTCTCTGGAGATATTCAAAACCTGTCTGGATGCAATTCTGTGCAGCTTGCTCTAGGTGATCCTGCTCTAGCAGAGGGGTTGGACTAGATGGTCTCCAGAAGTCCCTTTCAATGCCTACCAATCTGTGATTCTGAGATTCTGTGATTTTCGTGACAGTTTTTTATTTTCTTCTTATAAGTCAACTATTTAATAGGAAAGAGTGTCAAGCCAACAGGAAGAAGTTTAGACAAAGTTGCTAAAAGAAAAGGCATGATCGATGCTCTTTTATTCTTGCTATTAACTGAAGTACTTGGCCGTCCCGAAGCATTTGCTCTTCTCTCTCCACTTTCCAGCTTTGTAGTGTGGAAATGTGGAGTCTCCCAGTGGGGCTATTAGGCAAAACCTGCATTGTAAGTTTTCTGTCATTTGCTTTGAGAAGCAGTAAGTTAAATTTTACTTTGGATTAAGAAGGTTTGCAAGGCATCACATTTGACTGCTTGCTGCCTGCTCTAGATGTGAAGGGGCAGTTCCTGCGGTGGGATGGCTCCCAGGATCTGGGCATCATTATGGGGTTGGTAGTTGTCAAAGAGGGTGTTGCCTGTAATGGTTCTGTAGAATGCACATCAGCTCCACTCGAGAGGCAACTGGGATTTCATGTGCCTGACTTCTCTGGGCTACAAACCTCTAAATTTGCTAGTAAAAGGGGCAACACTTGTGTGTGGAACAGTGAAGGATAACAATCTGTTTAGGAAACCTCTACTTGCAGAATTGGACCTGGAGAGCTATCTGTGCAAGTACAAGTGATCGCAGGTAATCTCAGTGCTGATCTTGAAAACCTCTCAGGTAAGTGTTTATAAATTATAACATCAACCTTTCTTTTATTCTTTGTGTACTGCTTTACCTCCTGACAATGAGCCATGGCAACACCATATAAATATTTTCCCTAAAACCTTTCCCTTATGTGATTGCAATTATGCTTCTTGTCCCCACAGAGGTGTTTCTGAGGTGTTTCTGAGGCTCTCAGGATCAGACACAAACTGAAGTTGGCTTCTGGCTCTTTCATAAACAAAAGAGGGAGCATGGTTTGAGTGAGCTAGCTCGTAATACTGGCAAGTTAAAAGTGTTCAAGTAAAGTGATAACAACTTGAGTTTGTTAGCTAGCAAATACAAATGAAGAGTCAGCATTTACCTGATTTTTTGTTTCTTATACAGGGCCTGAAAACAATACCACAAATGTGGACACTCAATGGGACGGATTTCATGGATCACCTTTGGTTGCTGATTTTTTTTAGGACCACTAGTCCTTATTTTCAGCCAGTTTTAAAAAGCATTATTTTCATAATAATATTAAGTGGCAGGTTTGTCCTTTAACTGTTCTTTTCTTCTGCTCTCTTCTCAGTTTTTATGGTCACTGAAAAATGTGTTTGGAGAAATGGCATTTGCTTTAAAAAGTAGACATTTTCCTAAGAACATTAACTTGAAAATGGGAAGTTTTAGAGCTCTTAATGTAAATTTCATTTTTAAATCTTTATATTCATTTAGGTCTGCCTTTTTAAACAAAATCCATGGAGCTTGAATGATCTTGCAGAAACTGAATGAAACGATATAATGGTAAAACTGTAAAGGCATGGTTTTTGGAGTAATATGTTCTTGAAGTGAAGGTGAATATTCTTTCTAAACAACACTATACTCGTCCTGCATAGCCAACTGAAAATGCAAGTAAAATCAGCTGATGAAGACATAAACCAAGACAACAACTAGTGCCCAAATTAGGCAAAACTCAAGAAGGTATGTCCTCCATTTGAGAGATATTGCTGAAAGAGTTCTTAAATAAATTCCTTTTTCTGTACTTTCTGAGATTTCTTGGAGATTTATTAGATTGTCATTCTCCATTGTCTTTCATCCACATCTATAGATGCTACCATTTCAAGAGGATTGTGTCCTATGTTGCTTGTGCATAGAGGTAAGCAGCTTCAGTGCGTAGAGGTCCAAATCACCCTGAAAAGAAATACAGAAACATCCCTTTGGTAAACAATGGTCTACCTGATGCTATTGCACAAGAAGGTTGACATCAGCTATCTGGATGAAATCGGAAGCCATGGCAGAGCTCAGATGACTTCTAGTGATACAAGTTTCAAAAAGAAATATGCAGATGTCATCTTCCCTTGTTTACCAGTTTTCATGTTAATATTGAATGGCACATGCCATTCCTGAAGACAGAGTCTAAGATGTGGGGCAGTGCTCAATCTTTCCACTTGGGAGCTCATGCTTTTGTAGGTTTTGTAACTGTTCTAGCCAATTCATGTCTCAGATTACAGACAATAGTTGTAGGTTAAAAATTCCTGATTCCTCTAAAAGTCTTGGTCCACACTGAGTGGTCAAACTGAGAAGCTTCTGTTACAAGGAGAACAGAAGTATTGTGTTGGTTTTAAATTGGATTTGACTCCCAATTTCTGCTTCTTACTAAACTCTAAGCAATTCTATGGGTTCAAGATACTGATTGCATAATGTGATGATTATTATTATGTGAATACATGGATATTAAGCTTTGCCCATAATAAGAAAGAAGTCCTTTTTTGCATTCATATGATACATTCATACTAATTAATTTGAATGGTATGAGAGCTGGAAATCACACGGGTGTGATGTTATTTGCAAGGTGAAACCACAACTTGGTTGATTATCGACACTACAGAACCAAGCATAAAGCTTGGATGATCTTCATATAAGGGCAATATGTTGCCTGTGAGACTTCTGATTCTGGCTGCAGTCACTAAAAGTTAACTGGTGATACGCCAGTAGGCCAAGTCAATGGAGTTTTGGTTTTGCATGTCTGAACCAGAACTTCCTAAACTGTGACCTGTTTCCCATACATGATGTCATAGCTCTTCAGCAGCTGAGTCAAAACTGATTTCATGCAAAACAAAGAGCTACATTATACACAACCTCCTACTTACAAATATGCTAACAAAATGGGGGAAAACAAAAATATTGCACTAAATTATTCATATTCCAAAAAATAGCACTACGATAGAGACAAGACTTTTCATTTACTCTGTATATTAAAACATATACCCTATGGTGCTATGAAAAGTCATCTTAAGCTTCTATAGATAGGGATATTTTAGATACTGTGTGCCTTGTCAATACCGCATCAAATGGTATTGTTTTCTAACAACTGGGGCTGGCGGAATTCCCTTTTTTCTGTTTGCAGATGGTTCAGATAGCATTTTGGATTCTGCAAGTGTTTTTATTTCTAAGTATCCATTGGACAGTGTGGGTAAGTTATTTATAGAGTGTTTATTTTAAATGTTTAGTAAGCATTACAAATTATTTTTCCTCATATTGAGATGGAATTTCCTGTGTTCCAGTTTGTACCCTTTGCCCCTTTTCCTGTCACTGGGCACCACTGAAAAGAGTCTGGTCCCTTCCTCTAGACATCAGTTTATAAGAATTGGTGAAATCCTCTCTCAGTCTTCTTCAGGCCAAGGAGACACAGTTCTCACAGCCTTTCCTCATACGAGAGATGCTCCAGCCCCCTAATTATCTTGGTAGCCCTCCGCTGAACTCTCTCCAGTAGTTCCCTGTCTGTCTTCAACTGGGGAGCCCAGAACTGGGCACAGTACTCCAGATGTGGCCTCACCAGGGCAGAGTAGAAGGGGAGGCGGCCCTGCTGGCCACTCTCTTCTTGATGCACTCCAGGATACCATTGGCCTTCTTGGCCGATTGTATTAGTGAGAACCTGAGTCAGAGTGTTAAGAAAACCGTTTCCATTTAAAATTTAAGGTGCCAGCTGTGCCTGTCAAGAAGTTTTTGTTCTGTCCTTCACAACAGTGGGGAGTTCTTTGTCCTAGACAGGTTCTGATCCAATATCTTAATTCTGTGTTGACTTTTTAGCAGAGCTTCAGTGATGGACAGTAAAAGACATGTCAATCTCTCTGTTGAGCTCTTAATTGAGCAATACCTTCCTATGTGGACATTTTTGTGGTACAGAAATTCAACAAAGGGTTTATGAAACATAAATATGTACAATTAAGGAATAAAGATAAAAACAGATCTCTCTCTTTGCCTTTTTTCTCTGCTGGACTTCTGTATTATGCTGTTATCAAGTTGCAATGTGACAGCTAGCTGGGAAGAATTAAAAAAATAGCATAATTATAGAAATAAATAGTAAACAAATTTAAAATTAGGCTCTCTTGTAATAGTTTCACCTAAATGACTCAAGTATAAGCCCAAATATTTCTGTGTATATCTGCTCAAGGATGCCAAGTGCAATGTTCCATGTTACTGAATAACCTGAATATTTTCCCTTTCACCAGTCAAGACAATTTTGGGAGAAGAGTTAGTCACAAGCAGAATTCTTAGAGGATACCAGAGCAGAGCAACATAACCTGGAAACTGGCCAACTCTTCCTTTTCTCTAGTTCTTTAGACTTTGGGAAGTGTGCTGTTTACCTAGAACTTGACTACTGTGTGTCTTTTTAAATTACTTCTCATTTAATAAGTGACTTACGGTGCTGCTGCTATGGTGTGACGAGTATTAGTATCAAACTGCCGACATCTATTATCGTAAAAATAATGGTGGAGACCATTATGTCTTCAACTTGACGCAAACAGCTGATTATTACTAAGACAACATGTTAATTAACCACAGCTCTTAACTGATATGTCAAAAATGTAGTAACTGCAATCTTTTATTAATAAAGGCACCCAAAGAAAAAATTAACAATAGAAAGAATTTAAAGTACACGCTATTAAATTCCTTGGGACTTTCCACTCTTCATGTGTGGAAATAGAATTGTTTAGATGTATTGTGTGAAATATACTAATTCCAGGCCTGCTAATGAATTCAGTTCTATTGGTGGCTTTCCAAAGATACATCCTGTTGTTGTTTGTCTTCCTTTTCCTTTTCCTTTTCCTTTTCCTTTTCCTTTCCTTTTTCCTGTTTCTCCAAGAAGAACTTTGTTCAAATGGTAAGTCTGTTACTAGATAATTTTTCCATTTCCTGAATATGTGATATAGAGGGAGACGAACTCAAGCTTTTTGGAATATAAGCTGATATAAAAGTAATTTCATCTTGAGAGAAATAAGAGAAATACTAAGATAGTGAAAATAGTGAAGAGGGAAAGAAAGATTTATAGGAAGAAACTAAACACTTGCTAGCGATGTTCTATTTTCATATGGAAGGGATGAGACTAGCTGTGCAACTGGTTTCAGTCACTGTTATCCTGTGACTACCCTATGTAGTAGACATGCTTGTTATACCATGATCTGAGTCATCTTAGTTGTTAAATCCTTGATTGTGTGCTCCTGAAGTGATTAGTCCAACATCAAACAGAACTGAGCAGCAGCTTATCAGTTCCAAACCATCCTAAATTGAAATTTGAAATGGATTGAGTAGGACAGCACTGGTGACTATAAGAATGGAAGAGTCATGTGGAAGGTTATGGTACTGTTCTCGGACAACGGTCAGTGGTGCTAAAGAATAGCAAAGCTGTAAGAAGGCATTAAACATGCAGAAAGCACATGAATAGGTAAAAGCATGTTGTTACAGCAAAATCAAATATAACCAAGACTATTGCTGCTAAGGATGGCCGTTGTATAGTCCTACCCCTGTGTTAGTTAATGTTTATCCAAACAATGTACTAATGGAGATGTGATTGTCAAGAAGTAGAAGCATAACTGATAAATTGTTAGTTTGACCAACAAGCCTTGAATCATAGAATCATAGAATATCCCAAGTTGGAAGGGACCCATAAGGATCATCGGGTCCAACTCCTGGCTCCACACAGGACCAGCCCCATCAGAGCAGATGACTGAGAGTGTTGGCCAGATGCTGCTTGAACCCAGTCCAGCTCAGTGCTATGACCACTGCCCTGGGGAGCCTGTTCCAGGGCCCCACCACCCTCTTGGTAAAGAGCCTTTTCCTGATCTCCAGCCTAACCCTCCCCTGTGGCAGCTCCATGCCATTCCCTCAGGTTCTAAAGAACCATTTGGACTTGCCAAAAGTACTGGGAAACTAGGCAGAGGTAATCATGACTACCAATCCATGGACCATCTACCCCAATTATACCACCTACTCAAAAGAAAAAGGCAGAGAAAAAACCTGAGCATGCATTCTAGCTTGCAAGCTAGATGAAGAAATTTGAACCGATCATTTAATAGAATAGCAATGTGTACGTATTGGAAAGATGAATATGTTAATGTTGTATGTATAAACAACCATTGCTTTGGAACTTTTGGGTGCTGTCTTGGGACAGACACCTATATCTGCACAATATGCAATAAAATACCTCTGCTCTGTGTGTATATTGGTGTATTGCACACTGAGAAAATGAACCCCCCCATTTTGGGACAACAATATGACTGGTCTTTATCACTTTGTTCATTATGTACAGCTGTGGCAGGCTAAGGGAAAATAAATAAGAACAGTTTCTAAAATATTTATGTAAAAAAGATAGAGTGCAAACAAGAAGTCTTATATTGTTACTGCTCTATGAATTCTGTATTCGATGCTATTTTACTTTCTTTACGTATAATATTCCCACTAGTTTTAATTCACTTTCTTTTGCATTTCTTCCTTCTTTTTTTTTTAAACTGTTTATTATCCATGACCAATAAACTGTTCCTCTTCTTGATCTCTCTTTCTATGGCTTTATGGTCAGAGTTTTTTTCCCCCCACTCTACTCTTTCATTTCTAGCCATGTTACTGAGGCTCTGATAGCTCTGCCAGTTAAACAGCAATGGATGCCCCCTCTATGTTTCAAGTATTCTTCTACTTCACTGGCTCCTGGCTCTCAAGTGAATAAAATTGCAATTTACGGGAAGTCTTGAAAAAGATTAAACTTGTAGCAGGCCACATATTACTGAAGCCTTTAGGACTGCATGTATCCTGTCACCCTGCTTGGTAAAACTAAACTCATAATTCAAATTTCTAAAACCCTCATTAAAAAGCCTTTGTTCTGAATGAATCTCAGAAATTCACCTCTTCATCTGCCACTGATAATTAATGGCAGTGCTTCAGCAGTAGAATGAGATACCTTCTACCTCTCCTAGATCTGTCTCAACAAGCTTGAAGAAGTAGCATAAACATCAGAGCTAAAATTAGAGTCAGACAAGACATAAGCACATTGAGCATTGATGCAGCGTGATTCGTGTTGCTAAAAACTTGTTTGTCTCCCTGTTATTCAACCAACAAATTTTAGCCAGGAAGGGTGAGAACCGCACAAAGCAAAAACCCTGTAATGTGCTTGAAGCCTTGACATTTCAGCTAAATGGCATTCAGCACTGAGACAGCAGATCAGGTAGATCTTCACTGTAAAAAGCTGCAGTTGCAGGCACACGGTAAGAATCAGTATCTCTCAGGGTACTTTACTGAAGCCTCTGCTAACAACCATCTTAGAAAAGAGGCTGATAGAACTCCTTAGCTCTGCCTTTGTGCACAGGTAGTGATTCTGAGTATCGGCACATGCTTCATAATCTGTACTAGAATGGATTACCAAGAAGCTCCCAGAACCTGTCCTCAGGCATTTGTGTTATCATTTATTGCTGGATATAATTTTTTTTTTTTTTTGTGCAGCTGTCTTGTTAATGCCATGGTTGATGTTAGCGCTGTGAGAGCCAACATTATTGCCTGAGGTATGTTTAGTCTCATATGTTCCATGACCTTCACACTGCAAGCTCCCTCCCCACCAATGTTAACATTTTTCAGGGGCTTTACAATATTCCCATTTGTCATTGTTTGAACATTTCCAGTCACTGAAGAGGAAGGGGTCAAAGAACAGAGTGAGTGAGGCTGTTGCTTGGACACAAATGGCTGTTGCTTGGACACTGATAGCTCTTCTAGGGATAGGTTTTCTTACTGCAGCAGGGCACCAGCTCTGTGACTCTCACCTTTTCTGACTTATTAAAAAAAAAATCCCAGCACATACTTCAGTTAAAACTAGTCCAGAAAGGCTACATTTGAGAGAAACCAGGCAAATAGTACAGCCGTTTCTTTATACCTTCCCTCTGGATAAGTCGTCAACAAAAAAGAACCACTTTTGAGGTTAACTGAAAAAGTCTGTCCTGAGAACGCCACTTACAAACTCTCTTATCTTCAAGACAACAGATCAGGAAGAAGCCAAATTGGAGCAAAGTCAGCATTGTGCTTCAGGAGCCTGCATTTTGAATTTATTTGAATTGAGGGATTTTTCCCACCCACAGCTACAAAGGATAGGGAGTCCATTCGTGACTGTGACCCCTAAAAAAAGTCTCTACTCCAGAGATCTACATGCAAGGTAGCAATTTAAGCTCGCACTATATTCTTGCACTCAAGATAGTTGCTCTGACAGAAGTGTTTTGTGCCCTTTGAGTTATCCTACAGTTTCTGAGACATTCACGTATTCAGATATGAAGTGCGACCTATGAAAGACCACAGCCCCTCTGCATAGGTGACTGAAGGACAGGAGGAGTAACCTATGTCTTCTCAAATGGCACTTTTTGTCTTTGTTTAAACAAATAACCTCAGCCTCATGTGTATCCTTTAGAGAAAACCAAATTGTTTGCTAGACTGCATTAGCTATACTCATACTGCAGCCCTCGAGGGAGTACACATATATATACAGATAACTCAAAGAGCACCAGAAGTCCCTATTTACGCACCTGAACTGAACCTTACATTTGCATTGATTATAATGGGAGCTTGAATATGAGCGTGAATCTAGGCATCTTAGTCTTGAAACAGCTGCCATCCAAGGTGCCCAGCCATTTCCAGCTGCTGAGCTTTCATTGTTAACAATGAGGGTATTTTTAATAAAAGAAGAAAACAAACTACTTCAGAAACCTCAATTTTCCATGAAAAATATCAAGCAAATAAAATACTAAACCAAAGGACATAGTTTTGCACTAATCACAGACCCATTTGGCCAAGTTTTAAAAATGATAGTGCTGCAGTGGTCAAGGCCTTCCAGATCTTTTTATTAGAAAGTTACAGTTCTAAGAAAATACTCTCAAAGTATACATACCATAACTGTACTTATCAGCCTTTACTGAGGCAGGGATAAAAATCCCATCCCATAGTTATATTAGGAAAGGGAAGTTCTCCAGAATGGATAAGCAGTATCTGCTTTGCTTGTACCTTAAAGTGGTTTGGCAACACCTCACAAAACAAATAGTGAATTTTGGATTTATGTTTCACGTTTTTCCTTCAGCACAGCCACTGACAATGCTGTTCAAAGTACTTAATCAGTCTCTCATGTTTTACTACTTCTTTTCTCTGAGACTTTGTCTTTCTCTGTCATCTTTCTGCACTGCTAACTGCCTGAACTGAATGGTGAGCAACTTGAAGTGGAAAAAATTTAAGAAATCAGCAAGACTGATTCTTTTCTCATTGCCAGGTTGCCCTGTTGTTATTGTATACTATGGGGATCCATCACCTAGGCATTTCATTTTATCTCCATCTTGAACTTGAAATAGCAAAAAAATAGCCAGTTACCTTGTTCCCATCCACAGGATTTTTGCTTAATTTTAACTTAATCAGTTAGAAAATCAGGTATTTGTGGTACTTGTGTTTTTTAAAGGCCCAAAGTGATGCCCTTGTGTGTCTTGCTGTCTTTGTATGCATGCCAGCAGTTTTCCTTACTGAAGTGCCTTTTGGGAAGACAATGATATTTCATATGCAGCCACATACACAGTTGCATGTCAAACAGCTGTGTGAGTCTAGAACGGGACAGCAAACCATAAAATTATTTAGTCCTATTGATTATTTTACTCTTCAGTGTATTACTTCATTACCTCGTAATGTTTCAAAAGACTTAACAGCTTTGTCTGTGACCTTCGCTGGAACTTGATCTTTCATCTTACACATTCTTGGCCAATAGCTCACCAGTAGTATTACCAGCCTGAAGGGTTAGGCTTGGTGAAAATGATGCTCTTAAAAATTGGTTTTTGGAAAGCCCGAAGTTCAAAACTATTTCTTTTGCCTTGGTATAGTGCTGAAGTAATTTGCTGAATGTTATATGTCCTATATATATGGCCTGAGATATTGGGTGCCATGCTAGACTAAGATCACATGACACTTTTATGATAGGCTGTCCCAGTACCATTAACAAAGGAAATACATCATTACTGACATAACTGTTCCACTACTTGAACTGAAAGAGTCAACATGCTGTTCGCCAAGGCTGCAGAATAATTCTAATACGCTGGATTGTTTTTTACTGTTTCAGTATACAGCTGGAAGACAGAAAAGTCACAGGAATCCAAGCTTGCTTCCTTCCTTCCTTCCTTCCTTCCTTCCTTCCTTCCTTCCA
>VWZZ01000192.1:518379-544676 GCA_013399095.1 Psophia crepitans
CCCCCAACAAACAAACAAACAAAACAAAAGAAAAAACCAGGACACAGCACAAACAATGGTGCTCCCTGTAGTTGCAGAAAATTTCACAGTGAGGTTGCACTTTTGAGAATCTCTTGCTTGTAAGGGGAGCAAACTGCCTGATTCCCCAAACCAGTATTCATTTGGACAGAAATAGTCCTGTCCTGGTCAATAACAAACAAGCTAAAGAGCTTTAGCTGGAAAAAAAAATTGCAAGAATGGTCCCGACTCTTGCTCCTAATAAATAAAGAATATCCTAAACAGTTGACCAATAAAAGACAATAGTCTTAACCAGCTTCTGTGAAACTGAAGAAAACAGTTAAACTATCTAGGTGAAATGAGGAATTCAGGCAGCTCTCTTGAGACAAGCAAATCAATAAATATTCAAGAAGGTTGAAGTTGCAGTGAAGTTCATATTTAATTCCACTGCTTCCCTGTTTATACAGGCTGTCTTACCTGCTGGAGTACAGAACTCATTGCGTACCAGGCCAAACCATTAATGTGTGCAGCTACAACGGCCTGTCAGTCTCTTTTCATATAAAAAATGAAAACACGCTTTGGTAATGTTTTGGCAAATTTCTTCAGGCACTGGGTGATTAAAAAGCAGTGCTGGGTGGGATGGTTGCTACCATTTTTTTGCCTCTTCAATTGCTGCTGTTGTGTGCAGAGATGAACAGGAAGATGATAAATGTTTGCTAGTTGAGGGAATGAGTTGCGTGTGCTTTTGCTTTCTCTAATTAGGCTGAGGAAACTCATTTTTTCATTACTTCATTGTTAGATTCAAATCTTTATTTTTATTAACTGATTTTAATGAAGTATTTTTTTAAATTCTATTAATTCAAGCTTATACACAGGAAGATAGTATTTCTCTCTTTCGCAACTATATTACTTCATTAATTTTTGCTGGATGATCTCTGATATTCAGTGTTAAATTTCTAACTTTTTCTTTTGTTCTGTCCTTTCTCCAATATGTTCTTCGAGCTCTATCAGTGTTTAAAAGGAGTGAGAATTCTGCCTCAAATGTGGCCATTAAGAAAGTGTTTCAGCTTTATTATGATTTATTTAAAATATATGATTAATCCTGAAAGAGAGCTTTCAACCTTGATTTGTCACTGTTCTTTTTAAAATATTGTGAAGATCAATCTTACAACCTTTCAAAGTCAGAATTTAAAGGTTATATCAAAGACATTATATTTTTAAAGGGAAAGATCCTATCCACACCAAACTGGTATTTCATCCTATAATGAACTTAAGCTTTTGTCAAAAGGTCTCGCAGAATGCAAGATATTTGTAAATGGGGAAGACAGACCTGGTCTAAATGGTGGGGGTGGGGGAAGGTGGGAGGGAGAAACTGAAATAAGAAATATCAACATATTTGGGACAGCCTGCTGCTGCTAACAAGGAGAATATGTCTGATAACAAATCATCTGAGAGTCCTCTGGGAGATGTCAGGAGCCAGACTGCTCTTGCTAGGCCTGAGAAGACTCTGGCTTGACCATAAAGACGGCAACATGACCAAGTGCTAGCTGATGCTGAATGAAGATTCAGAGCTACCACCCTCTTTGAGGATCTTCAAAACTACAAAATTTTCCTTCTTACAGACTCTCTGTGGTAAATAATGTTATTAGTACTGGCTGGCAATTTATACCAGATTTCATTATTTAATAATATCCAAGTGAGTATCACACTAAAGAACATGAAGAAATATGTTTGAAATGAGTAGATAAAAATTCCCGCTGTGCCAGAGGGATATAAAACCTCCATGAGTGACCTGCAGAATTAAATTGTGTCTCTGTATGTATGCCTATGCAAATGTGCCTTTTACACCTCCTCCTCTGAAAGGTTTCAGAGGTCTCATCCAATCTACAGTGGCTGTTGGAGGAAAGAAGACACTATTCCCATAGTATTTACTTGTAATGTAATTATATGTTATTGTATATTACTTTATATGGTATTAATACTACTTCTGTGGTACTAAATGACAATAAAATTATATTGAGGCTTGGGGAATGAGCCAATACAGTTTCCTTTTCACAATTCCTCCTACTTTTGTTTCCAGCAGCCCTGATATGATCATGGTAGGTCCATGTTGGGCCACTTCTGCTAATTTGTATCGACCACCACCCAGGGACTACTAGGATAAAAGGCAGCATCTTGCTAGAGCCTAACTTGAAGTACCCTGTGTACTCTCGATGAGAAGACTGGAGTTTGAGAGTTCTCCATAGTCTCCATAACCTTCTGCCAGGGCTAATGCTGCCTCTGCCTAGACTGAGAAGGAGGGAGTGGGATACTCTTGCCTGGACAGGAGACCTGATTGAGATATATTGTGGCTCACTTTGGTCTTGTACAAGGAAGCCACAGTTGACAGTAGACAGTGGGTGCTGGTACAGGTGCATCTCTCCTCCAGCTAGTGTCCATCAGACACTAGCTTTCGGAAGCGCAGAATTGCTACCAGACCAAAAAGTTCCAATTATTCTCAGAACATCCAAGCTAGATTCCTATTGTCACTGGCTGCTGTAGCAGGTGGAACAAATATCTGTCGCTGGGGCAAAGGTTTGTAGAATAAAAGATACTGTTTCATGACCAAAGTAGTCAAGTCACACCATAGGGTTGGTTTCTTTCCCATCCTTGGCCATGGAGTTCGTATGTGACACCTACGGCATAAGTGTTTTCTGATGATGTATGCCTCAATTTTTCAAGTGCCTAGAGGACAACACTGAGACCAGATTAAGTGAAAGTGCTGACAGCTCACAAAAACAACTGACTTCAGTGGTAGTATCTTTCATACTGTGAAAGAATGAGGGGGGGCAGGGGGAGAAATTCAGTGGTCTGGAAAAATTAACATTGGGCTTCTGAGCTTGAAACATTAAAGGGCACTTTCAATAATTTGAGGAGTTCAAAAGCCATTTCTCTGTAGTTTGGTTCCTTGGCTATGGAGTGGGGTGGATCATACTGCTAGTTTCACAAGTCGAATTCATTCATATTTATGAAACACTTCAAATATTTTCATGAGAGCACCACACTGCTACCATTAGCAAATACATGTAGAAAGCCTCCATGGTAAATTTTTGCCAGCTCCCTCTAATGTAGGTATGTGCAGAGCGAGATAACTTGCTGTTCTTATAACTCACTCTGTTAGCTCACAGGTACACGCCTGTGAGGCAGATCCAATGTGTCCAGCTTTGCTGATGACACATACAGGTGTCGGTATGATGCCATGTGATAACAGTTCTGATTTTTTTTCTCACAGTTCTTCTATCTGGATAATTATGCACGAGAAATATATTGCTAATGGAATTTTAGCACTCCAAAAAGAAATGTTTGCAAGCTACGAAGAGCTAGAATTAAACTTTCTAATACAAGTAGACAAAATAAGTTGAAGCTGTGATTTGAATGCATTAATATTAACTATGCTGATAAAGCAAGGTGTAGTTGGGCACTAAGATTCAATGGGTGCATTGAGTCATTTGAGTGTTAATTTCTTTATGGCTCCTTTATCCACATCTAAAATGGATATGTTGCCTACTCTTCACAAACACATTTGTTGATGATTGTGATACATTTTAAACAGCCTGTTTAAACTGCAAGAGGCATCCATACAGAAATTAATCATTTTTCTAGTCAGTCTAGACTTAACTGATGTGTGGAGAATAAGACCAGAGGCTGTACCATGAATAGCAATGTTACGTACAGATTGAGTAACTCCTTGTTCATTGAATGAGACAGGAAACAATAAAATATGATAATTTAATTAAAGCTACATCACAGTGCAAATGCACAAGGGATGAAAAGTTCTGCATAGTCTAGCTTAACTTCTAAAACTTCCCTCTTTTGATTTTGCAAGCTGAATGTTCTGCTAACTTTATGGGGACTTTTATTGTGCCTTTTTTTGTTCATGTCATTACTACTTATTGAACCCCAGTTCATGCCTTGTGCTTAACAGATTGTCCTCCATAGCAATCCCTGTGGCTTGCAGCTCCAGGAATTTCTCAGCTAAAATGGTGACTCCTGAGAAAGAACATGTGTGACACTGGCCACAGCATCCCGACTCTTCATCAGCAGGAGCAAGGTGGTAAATACTCCTGTACATAATTCAAGACCATGAAATACAAGATAGTCAGTGTAGCAGTACTCTAAAAAAAACACTGTAGCAACAGAATTGGGGCACTCTAGAATGTGTGAGTCTTTTACTTGACAGTAGGTTCCTTTTCTCAAAGAAGCTATCGACACCAGCCAGTGATTATGCACTCCAGTACTATTTAGTCTTGACTATACTGGTGAATTGATGGGCATGATTACTCACAGCAAAAAATCAAGCAAACAAAAAAAACAAACCATCAAACCCCAAGAACAAGAGTTAGGTCACAGTCACAGTTGATGGTAAATAAGAAGACAGAAACAGCCTCTGTATCTTTTCACTGGGTCACAAATTTATGCAAACCATGGAAATTACATAATCAGGTCTTACAGGAATTTTTGTTTTCACTAAAGCTTAAAAGAGGAAACATAGACCAGTTTATTTGGGGAGTGGTAAGAGTGAAGCAGTATGAAAGAACTCAAACCCTAGAAATTGGAAATAATGTGAGAGTCCAGCGGAGGGCTAAAAGGATGATTAGGGAGCTGGAGCATCTCTCTTATGAGGAAACGCTGAGAGATCTGGGTCTGTTTGACCTGGAGAAAAGACGACTGAGAGGGCATCTCCTTAAAGCTTATAAATTTCTAAAGGGCTGATGTCAAGAGGAAGGGGCCAGAATCTTTTCAGTGGTGCCCAGTGACAGGAGAAGGGGCAACAGGCACAAACCAGACCACAAGAAGTTCAACCTGAATATGAGGAAAAACTTTACTGTAAGGGTGATGGAGCACTGGGACAGGCTGCCCAGAGAGGTTGTGGCATCTCCTTCTCTGGAGACATTCAAAACCCGACTGGATGTGATTCTGTGCAACCTGCTCTAGGGGATCCTACTCTAGCAGGCGGATTGGACCAGGTGATCTCCAGAACTCCCTTCCAATGCCTATCGTTCTGTGATTCTGTGAATCTGTGACAAGATAACAGTGGCCAGGTAGGCAGAGAAAAAGGAAAAAAGCAAGAAACAGACCAAGCCATCCTCTCTCTATGTTCCTTAAAGATTGCTCTGAGGTGCTGGCTTCAGAAAAAGCAGACAAAGCAGGCGTATGAATGAGCTAATTGCAGAGCTGAGGGTTTTCCTCCATTTTGTAACCAGTTATGGAGAAACTCTGGTCTGAGGCTCCCAGCGGTTACAGTAATCTGCTGTACTGGCAGACTGGCAGAAACAAGCTGAATTCTGCTCTCTGCTGCTGGCATGATCACTGTGAGTGTGAGAAATTATGTCAGTCTACTGGCATGTCGTCATGCTGATGGCAGAACAACAGCCAGTTGACCTTCTTGTCAAAAATGTACAGCCTTCCCTGATGGCCTTTTCTTTATGTCTTACTGAAACTTGAAGCGGGCACTTCTGGAGCATCCCTTGGGCATTAGCTTTTGTTCACAAAGTTATATTGTTGTGGATCAAGGTTGAAGAGGTTTGCTGGGAAACAATCTCTGAGCTTTTAAGTAAAGTATTTATTTGTGTTGATAGGCTATTTCTGTAAAGGGCAGCATTTACCGTCATGAAGATATTTGACATATTATAGAACTCACTGGACTCCACGTCTTCTTGCCACCTGTTTTAAATCAAACCCCAGACTGTTTTAGAACTTAAGATCAAGAATTTCTCTTTATTTGCAGAGAATTAATGATCTATTATTTTTGTCACTTCAAATCCTAGTGAAAAAAAATCAACTGCTTGTCATTGAATGGGATTTATCCACAGTAAGTAATTATTTTTAACACCTAAAGATGTGAAAAATTAAGTTACCTTTGAAACAGAAACTGAAAATTTTAAAATTCCCATAAGTCTCATAGTAACATAATAGTAATTGAGGTAAGATTGCCAGTACTAATACTGTAGGAAGACGATGTTCTCAAATACCTTAAGGGGATACAGAGAGAGGAAAATACAAGAATATTTAAATATGTATTTTTTTCAGAAAGCATATCTCCCTATGAGTAGCACACTGCTCTCTACCTTGGCAACACACCAAATACAGAATTAAATTGCAAGTTTTGCTACTCCTACCTCTCAGTGGGACATGCTCTAGCAACCCAGGGAATCAGGCAAGAATAGAGGAAAACAAATGAGGTTTAGCACGACTGCCACAGGCTCCCCTAAGCTCCTACCTACCTTAGGGACTCACACAGCTCAAAGAAATCATTCTTGTTGAGAAACTTGCTCATTTTAGCAGCTGCATCTAACTCATTGCATATTGATTCCACCTCTTTTTTTCTGGTGAGGCCACCCAGAGGTGTCTATTTGTTTCTTGTGAGATGTTTGTAGGGAGCTGAGGGACTGTTCTAGCAGCAAAGGGTGTCTCATTTGGCCAGTTCTTGGTTATTGGAAACTGCCTCATCCCAAGGTGACAGCTTTTTGTCTTCATTCTGTTTTTGCTTGAATTCTAATCCCTGTTCATATTCTGCCCCTGGTTTATCCATCAGAGCTGAGTGAGAGTGAACAGCAGTCCGAATTATTTTTCATACAGTAATCATTCATAGGCACAAAACTGCCATTAAATTCCCCAAGCATAACAGTTCTGACAGCAGTCCTATCAGACTTACACTGGTTCCTAGGTCTGATAGGAAACTGATTATGTTATTTCTAACTTCTTTCAGTTTAGCCATCCTACTGTAAGCAGCCTTAGCAATCCTGCTGGCGGGAATCAAGTCTGTCTTGAACTCATTTCTCACTTTGTCATGCTGTTTATCCGTATCAGCATCCTGCCAAACTGAAGACAGCTGAGATACTATTTCAATATTTAATCTTTAAATTTTGGAAAACTCTAGCCCAGCTCTAGCTGAAATGAATCCTCATAGGCCATTTAAGCTTCCCAGTGTGCTTTTGATTGATATGAGATGGGAAAAAAAGTCCCCGTGAACAATATTGGTAGGCTGTGAATTCTCCAGAACATCTTCCTTATGTGTATTCGGCAGACAGACCCAGGCTTCATCTGTTGTTGGTGAGGAACTGGATTCCGTTATAATGAAAAACATTTTTTTTTCCCGCAAATGTGACTGTTCTTCAGCTTTTGGTTGCGTTTTTTTTTTTCATGTATCATGAAGGGGAAGAAATAACCACAGGAAATTTCATTTAAGATCGCATTCAAAACAACTTAAGAGAAGCTCATTTTCAGAAAACCATGTCACTCTCAGTTTCATCTCACACAAAAATCTGAAATTAAATTGAAGGTCCATCTGCATCATTACCTTAACCTGGCAATTCACTGCTCACTGCTGACTGTCTTAGAATTCACCCCTTTTGTCTGTTCCCAGTTGCAGTCCTTTGTACCCAGAGTGCCAAGACCATGCCTCAAGATGCTACTGCCCAGAGGAGCTGTGGCGGAGCTCTGCCTGGAGGGCTGCAGCCCCTGCTGCAGAAATAGGTACAGTCAGTCTTTACCCAGGCACAAAGTCAAGCTGCTTTACTCTAGATTAGGTTATAGAGAAAAGCTTTGCAATGAAGCAGAGAAAGGCAAGGTGTGTGGCACTTTTCTCTGTCTTAGGCCCTTTTAAGAAGAGTTTTCTGTGATGCTGTTCCTTTTTCAAAGATTTTAATTTATGTATATGGTGCCCAAGAGTATTCGGTACTTGCAAGGAAGGCAAATGCCCCTAGCTCCAAATGGTTCAAGAATATACCTTAGTGAAGGGAGAATTTGCAATAGCAAAAGTTTTGATAGAAACTGAAAAATACGTATGTCACTACAGTGACAACGAAATGACTGTAAGTGTGAAGAAATAGCAGTCACACACTCTCAAGAAATCATATGCCACTAGCAAGTAAATATATGATTGTTACACTGCAGAACAGAGTATTAAGGAAGTAACACGTAAACAGATATTTAAAATTACAGCAGCATGTACATATGGGACACAGGGATCCGCTTTTCCATTCAGTCTCTGAATTTTTGGCTGTAGCGCTGTAACTGAGAAACTCAAACTCCCCGTTCAGAATGGCACTCCCCCAGCACCAGCCAGCGCTCTGCTCCATGTAATGCCACTGACGGACCCAAAGGCTTGCGTACACTAAACCTGCTCAAGCTTGTGGAGTGATTTGTGTGAATTGATAGAAATATGATTCATGTGCTATTTGCATTATAGCATATATTTTTTTTCTTTTTCTCTGAAATTAATCTCCCTAGCACAAAGCCTCCTGAGTGCTCCAGTTTCTTCAGCTTGACTTTTGCCAGAATTTTATCCACTTCTGTCTCTGTCAGTGACATTATTTGGCTCTGTGCACACTGAGGGCCCATGCTTCCAACCTTGTTTAAATGCGTAAGTTATTAGAGCATTCCTTATCATATAAGGTAAGTGACCCAAAAAGAGCACTTAGCTTCACAAGTGCTGCTGAAAGAGTCCAATGCTCTCATATTATATATTGTAATGTTCAGTGCAGCACAGTCTCCCATGGAGTTTCCCCTTTCACTGGCTTTTAGCAATTGCTTTCCATTCTCATTTGCCCTATGGCAACATTTAACAGGTTGTTTTCATAACATATAAGCTGTGCCAATGGGACACCTTCCCATTTTAATACTCCTGTGCTGAAAACAGGAGAAGGCAGAAACAGTCATTGAGACAAAACCTAGGAATTCTGTATTTATTTGTACCAGACAGGTAGGTAGTTGTTCTGTAGGAATCATCTTTATAAAGGCTGAATAATTATTTCCTTTAGCTGCTTCTTTGTTATTTTGCAGTTAATACCTTTTCATCCTCATTCCCTCTTTTGTAATACACAAAGTCTCTTTTCTTATAATGTAATTTGTGATTACAGGCTAGTTGACAATTTTTTGATAGATTTTAGATGATTGAGGCCTTTCATATTCCATTTCAGAGCTTCCTAATTGACACTCAGGTTTTCATTTCCATCCATACAACCATAACTTTTGTTTCTGCAGATGCTTTCTTTATCACCCAGTAGCTCACTGTGGCTTTGAAAAAGGCCATAATGTTTATTTTTGTAAGATTGGAGTGGTGTTGTGTCAAAAATACTTTAACAATCTAAATATATATCTCTCTCTATATATGAAAATGAGAAATGTGTTATTCAGGAAGCGCTGCAATGACATCTGATCTGGCATTTCAACACAATGATTGTCTTAAAAAGAAATCTATAGCCTGAGATGCATGTTGTATCTTACAGTAGGTTGGGATTATGTACAGTGTATGAAATCTAATACGTATGTGAAGTGTTTGAAGAATTATCCACCTAATCCAAGCCAAAGGTATTCAAATATTAAACTTCTTTTGAAAAGACATTATTGGTCTAACATCCTGATTTTCAAAGCATTCCTTATAGTGCCAATTGGAACAGTGGATTTCAGTACTCCCAGTAATTAATCTTTAGTCTAAACTCCTTCTCTTGGAAGTTCATTGTGTGTCTCATCTCATCTCCCAAATGAGTACAATTGTGTGAGAATATGGTAATGTCTATCCCAGGCTGCAAACTGCTGACCCTGCCAGGAGGCGATGCACATGATGTTGATGTTTATGCAGCCTGAGACTGACACAGTTGGTTCAACTAGAAACAGGGTTATTTTTCATGTTTTGAAACTGCATGGTTAAAGTATTATGTGCATTTGCTTTCATATACTAATGGTTAACAGCGAGGGCATGCCCCACTGCGCATAGACAAATTTCAATTCTTAGGGCTAGTAATTATTTGCTCCATTTAGTATACAACTCTTTTATTACAATTACAATTATTTATTAATTTCAAATTAGGCTACAGCTATGATCCATAAGAAAAAAAACCCCAATCAACCCAATTTTTTGCTGTGTCTCCTGTCATTGTGTGAGAAGGAGTGATGTGAATCAATTTTTACAGAATGCTGCAAAGCCTTTGGAAATCTTTCCACCACAACGGGACATTCATCTGCCTCTGTACTCTTAAGCCAACGAGCCACAAAATACTAATCCCTGAGAAGTTTGGATTTGACAGTGTGCAAATATGAGAGACCTCAGTAGGTCCATTAATGATTTCACCATAGCTTTTGAGTCTCTGTGGAAATTGCTTCTGTGATATGTGGATGGGATGTTGGGGTTTTTGGAAAAACAAAGGAAACAAGTAAATGTATGCAGAGAGACAATGTCTCTCATTAATCCAGATTACTCTTGAGATCAGAAAGACCTCATTCTTATCTGCCTTTTTTCCTACTTACTATCAATTTTCCTAATGAAAAGATATTTTGTCTCTACAAATCCTGTCTCATTACTCTAATAGGAAGCAGTATAAAATCACCACATAGTTGGAACAATGATTCTCATCTGTTTTTTTGTCTTAAATCTAGTACTGTTAAAATTTCTTTGTAGTCCTGAAGAGTGAAATAGTTTTCTTATCAGAGAGAAGGAGTTTATACTCCTATGTACCTCTCCTCATTACATCTCAGTGTGGAACAGAAGAGTTTGCTTAGTTGTACAGAATGAGAAGACAGTTCTGAGGTTAGTTCCAAGAAAAGTAATTTCTGTTGGTGTGGACACCTGTTCATTAGGAACTGAATAGGAGAAATAGCTCAGTTCTTACCAGTTCTGTAGCAGCATTTTTCTTTTGCTCAAACAACCCTAGTCCTTCGAACCCTGCCCAGGCTTCTTTTACGGTTTCTGTCAAAATATGGTTGCAGGTAGCCCCAGAGGATATCAACGTTTCATGTAAATTATGCACAACATTTGATTATCTCCCTGAGCTTTATTTTAAGATTAACAAAATCACTGCAATTCCCCATGCAGATGTTACTTTCAGTGACTTGTACCAGATTATTTTACATAATCTTTAGGCACAGATTTGCCTTTTAAAAAGCTTCCATGTATAGAAATTAAGACCACCAAAAGAGCTTTTAATCAAAGAATGTCTAGTTAGAAGGATTCCTATAGAACTGACTAATAATTAGTAAGCCAGATAGTTAAGGGATTGCAGTTGTAAGGGGAAAAAAAAACCCAACCAAAATCAACAAAAAGCAAAGCCATAAACTCTAGGGGAAGATAATCCCCTTGATTTAAAGGTATTTTAACATTAATCACAAGAGGCACGTTTGTCATTGGTTATGCAATATAAAACTGCTCTTTTTGTTTCCTTTCACTCACTGTGGAAGTGGAGCACGAAGCAGTCACTTTGGTTTCTTCATCAGCATTTTGAAAAGCCTGATCGAACTGAAGAGATGTGGGACACTGTCTTTTATCTACATCCTGGCAGTTGTGGCAGTGCTGTGCTGGTCTGTAAGCCTTCTTAGCAATTTCTTTCCAAGTCTGTCTACAAAAATTGTACTCTGCATTTCCAACAATGCAGTATGTACAATTTCAAGGGTGGTACGAATCTTTGTTGTGAATATATTAACTACAGACTGCTTTCTGCATGCAGTAAGGAAAATTCATCATTCAAGTACATAAGCAACAATTTTCAAACAGGAGAAGGGGAGAAAACAAATATTTTTCTTATTCATGTATGATGCAATGATTTCTTTACAAAAGAAATCAGCTTTCTTTGACACCTAATTTTCCATTTCTGCCTTCATTATAACATGAACATGATTAACAGCAAGATGAAATATTTAAAAAAATGTATATGCAGGCAAGAAATAATTCTCTGTCTCAAATGTATTAAACAACATAGGGGAGAGTGGGACATGATTCTATGATTCTATGCACAACATGCTATACGGGAAATGCGAGCATGCATTTCTCTTTATAGGAGAAATGCTCATGTTTTCTAAGAAATTTAGGATGCCATCAATGGAGGGGACCATATTTTGGAAAACCTGAAAAGGATTCCCCATCATAACGGGGAAGCAACTCAACCTGAGTCCCTGTACAATCCTGTGGAAAAGGCGACTGAGAACCTTGGCCATGTAAAGAGGAGGATAATGAATAGCGGGAGACAGTCGGTTTTACTTTGGCAAATGGCATTAACAGGACTGATACTCTTGTACTACCTTCATCTCCTGAGACCATACTTGAAGAAGGGTTTTGAAAAAACTGAGATGGGAAATAGAAAGAAAAAAATGAACGATGAGCTGCACAGAGTGCCTTATCTCACAGTTGCACAAGCACATGAAGTTGGCGTAAACCAGAATGCTGGCTGAAAAGGGCAAGCCTCCCTTTCCAGACCTGTCATCTATGCCCTGTTCCCTCCTTTGATTCTCTTTTTCTTGGACAAGGCTATTTTCAGACTGATTCACCATGCTGCTGCACAAATACCAAGTAGGCAGAAAGCAGAAGGCAGTAGGGGGACAGGAGGTGGCCAGAATGGACAGTCTGTTTGCTTGAGCTGGCTTTGCACTCTCAGGGGGCTAATACACAAGGTGGAAAGGGTTGGGCACTTGAATTTGCTTAGCTTATCAATAAAGCTGAAGTAATTTGATTAAGTATCACCAAGTCAACACTGAGTATCAAAAGGTTCTTCAGTACCTACAAAGAAACAGCACAGCTAAGAGTTGGTCATTGGCTCCTGTTCAGAAATTAGGACAGGAAAAAAAAATTAATGGTGAGGATGCTGAAAAAATTAGAAGGAAAAAAAATATCAAGAATATTGGATGGTCTGATTCCAGTTTGTAAATCAACAGTGATTGCTTTTCTGGAATATGTGAAATACATACTCAAAGACACAAAGTGCCACATTCAATGGAGGGAGAAATGGGTGAAATGTAGTGGCCTGAGATATATAAGAGTCAATACTAGATGATCTAAGACCCCCTTCTGGCCTTAAGCTCAGTGAAATAAGACTGTGGCAAGCTATGCAGATTTGCAAAAAAATCTTTTACTTTCTTAGTTTACCAATGGCTGAGAATTGGTGCAAAAATAATTTGATTATTATTTACATTTTTTTCCAAGTTTTTCATGAGCAAAAGTGAAAAGAATATGAGTAGAGCTGACGTGAAGATACTGAAGAGATGGAGTGTACTGCAGAGGGACAGGACTGTGGATGGCACATTTCAGACTCTGTTTCATGAAGTTTCGTTTGTTAGGTCTCAGTGCTTTGGTGATAATTCCCTGGTCTGCTTGTCTTTGAACTCACCCATATTTTTAGCATTTTTTTTTTTTTAATATCTTGGTAGGTGGCAGAAGACTACACCAGCCCAGCCCAAAAGTAAAAGCCATCCATTTGGAAAAGGAGCAAATGCCTGGCCACAAATATCTCCACTTGCTTAATTTTTGTTAATCAATGCCAATATTGGTGATTTTGTGGCAAAAAACCATGTGACTTGTGTACTACTATTTCCATAGCAGAGAATTGTTAATTGTACTGTGTCTGATATTATGATATTTAAGCACAGAGCCAGAAGTTCATTAAAATTCTTTGAGGCTTTAAGCTACTGCTTTTGCAGCACTGTCTAATGCAGTGGGGTGTGATTTACAGCTGTCGATATATTTCCATTAGAGTTATGGAATGCTGTACAGGGAACATATGGATCTTGTAAAAGAAGCTCATGGAGCTCCCCGGAGTCCCAAGAGCGTAGGTTGAAAACCGCCAGCCTATGTGATGATGCAGCCGAGTGTAAGTCAATAAAACTAACTTTGTTACAGTTTTCCTGTCTGCAATATGGGGTACCTAGGCATTTTATTACTTGACATGTAGAAAATCTTGCTAATAAAAGGATTGTCTTAAAATCATTCACAGTTTTGTCTTCTCTTTAATAAAAATAAAGCACTAACAACTTGCCAATGGCAATGATAAAAGTTTTATTAACTACTGGCACCAGATTTAAAGTGTGAGTCAATTATGTGAGCTTTATAGCCATTTTACAAAATAAGCTGAGCAATTTTGAAAGGGAAGACTTTATAATCCTACCTTTAAAAATCCCTTTGTACCTTTAGCAAGGCTCTTGCTCTCTGAGTTTACAGTAAACTGCAGGGCAGCTTTGAGGAGTGCATCAGTCAGGCCCTGTCCATTTGAAAACGTGGCTGTATCTGCATCTGCCATTTGTCCATGAACTGAAGGTGAAGGTCTTTCTTCTAAACCTTGTATCTTCTGTTTTTCTTGAGTGGCTTCACAGTTTTGCAACAGGGAGATTGGAACATACATTTTTCAAAATGGACCAAACTATCCTTTCTGTCATTAAGCATTTGTTTCTCAGATTGAAAAGATTATCCCTTTTACCACTCAGGTTCAATGGATTTTTTGCCACTGGCTCAGGTGGAGTCAACATGTAGCATAGATTAATTTACCTGCCTCTACAATGTAGAAAATAATTTTGTCTAACTTATGGGTCTAGGCACCCTGCAGTTAAGGAAGAGAAAGAGGCAACACCAGGAGCCCATTTTCCACGTACAAAAGTATAAGATACACAAGAAAATGTCTGGAATGCTTTTCTCCCCTCTCACCTTTGAAGACAGACTGGCAACATCATCTAAATTTTCTGTGTTTGAACTCGAAGTAGCAGAGGTTCCCATCAGGTCTACAGATTCCCCCTTGGTGCAAATGCCCTGTGACCTGAAGTCTTGGCATACAGAAACGAAGGTGATTGCAAATGTACACTAAGACTACAGCGATGTGACAATGCTCATTCATTCATATACCCTCTCTGTCAGGTTCAGGCTTGTATTGCTCTCTGTGGTTGTACTGGCTTTCCCAACAAGAAGAAATACTTTTGCTATTTAGACTCCATCCCCAATACTAGGCTGTTGTTAATGAAAACACTTTCATTAATGGGAAATAAGATTAGATGAAATAAAAATTGATTTTTAACTGAAACTGTATCTTAGAATTTCACAACTGGTTTTTATTTTTCAGTAATCAATTTTTCCAATTATTTTTCCATTTCTCCACATTCTAGTCTTTGTACCTACCTCAAACTTCGGTTCAGTAAGTTTTTCCTGAATTTATATTATCAAAACTCGAAGAGAATAAGGCTCCTATTGTAAGCGAGAACCAATCTTTGTAAAATACCAGCATATAGACTGGAAATTAACAAATCATTTTAGCCAATGCAGAAGGAATGCTTGCACTTGCAGAAATTTGGTAAAACACTAGATCAGTGTCCAAACCTCTGGCCTTGCTCAAAAGAAACTACAGATGTTTTACAAACTGAACATCCGCATAACTTACAAGTTCTGACATAACACGCTTTTCTCAACTGCAGAATGGGTTTCAATCACAAGCCTGAGATCTAGCATACAGGGCATGTGGAATGTGCTCAACACTGCCATCCGCAGTACCCTGTTATATTTTTGGGTATACCGGCAAGATCACTCCTGTGGGGTCTTGGTGATTTCTGTGTATCAATATAGATGAAGACGGATGGTGGCTCTGCCACCAACCTTACTGCGCATGCCCCAGCTATGAGTAGGTGTGCAAAACATCTACCTGTAAGTGGGAGGTGCGATTGAAGCATTCAAAAGGAAGGTCACATGATGAATGGACCTATCTCTAACAGAACAGCCAGAAAATTAGCTCAAATCTCAGCATGCTAATGAAGCATCCATAAATAGCACTGATCAGATTCTTGGGGATCATGAAACTGTGTGTTGTCACTTACACAGGATCAGGGTGCTTTTGAGATAGGTCCTTTGTCTCAGATGAGCTAAATGCAGTGATAGATCAGATAGATGCTTGTCTGTGATGCCTGGGATGCACATTTAAAGATGACAGAGTCTAAATCTAGTATCAATTGTTTGTTTGCTATCTGATTTCGTGCTTCAGTAACTCCATTTATTGTAATAAGGAATACAAGTATCCCAGCAGTCAAAAGTTTGTAGAGCAGGGAGATGAGCAAAGAGGGGAACTTGTATAAAAGGCCCTTGGTACCCATTAGAGGGTTTGCCTGTGCATAAAGAATTACACTTGGGTGAAAAACCCTTTATTGAGCCTTGTAGCAGTGGTACAAAATAGACAAAGTCTTAGTCCAAATTAAGTAATGATCTCTAACTGCTTTCTGGAGGTTCAGCCTCTACTCATGGTCACTGCTGTGGTCATTTAAGGCAAAAGGTGGTCTTTCTTTTTCGTAATTTTCAACTCAGAAAAAATCCTTCTTTTTCTCTTTCATTGTGCTGCGAGAGCATTTGGCAAGAAAAACCCTGGAGTTTAGCACACGTAGTTGATGAGAGAGGAATGTCACAGCCCAAGAGGACAGGAATACAGCCAGAGAGTCTCTGATATCTGTTTGTTCCGAGAGGCCTGATTGTGGTCGTACTCCACTGCTATAGTGAGTGAAGGGAACCAAGGAGGGCTGCTTAATGATACACAGCCAGTGACAGATGTGCCCTTCAAGATTATCATTAGAAACACTTTAAATCAAAATGTTTTAGTTCCCCCTTCATTGATTTTGTAATCTCACTGTGAAATCGCTGGTTCCCCTAATTGGCTGATGAAATAATTAGTTGACGCTGACATTCATTTGGATGACGTCTAATTAGAAACTCTATTCTATCAAATGTCATGTCAAAACAGATTTCCATCTGTGAATTTGCAGGAGGCGTTATTTCCTGTGTGACTTTTTGGAGTATTGTCTTTCTCTGTTCAGAAAGAATTGTCTAACTCTTTCTTTTTTAACTTTCTTATGAGCAATTAACTGCTGAAGATTTGAATCTTGTTGACTACAATTCAATATTATCTTATTTAGATTTGTGCCTCAAATATTGTAAATCAATACTTAAAACATGTTCATCTTGTCCCAAAACAGGCAAAACAGCATTATAAATTAACATCAAAATAGCTTTCAGAACTAAGATTAATCTGCTATAAAACTACAATTTCCTTATTAAAAATATCTCCAAAAAATCTTAACATTTCCTCCTATTAAAAATTTTAAAATCACTTTGGCAATGCAAAGGGCAATAACACCTTTAAGAAATATTCCTCAGAAAAAAGTACTTTTTGGTGCTAAACTCTTTAAAGATCATCACCATCAGTATCTGGAAATCTTCTAATATGTCTAGTAATACTTTTGCACACAAGCACTGAAATGTACTTCACAAAACTCAATTTATTGATGCAAATGAGCTGCATTCATTTTAGTTCTGCATAAATGTATATCTCTGCCTGTGCAACAGTAGAAAAATGTTCATTAAAAAAAGGGGGTTTAGGTCATTTATGTCAATGAAGTTGCATGCAGATGAGTGGGCGAAGCATCTCTGAAACAATTCTTATGCAAGCAGTCTACTTCCCAACTGCAGCCCAGGGAGAGCAATGTGTTTTACTATTTTATTGCTCATGAGAAGTTGTTCCTCCGAAGGACTCTGAAGGCAGTATTCATTGCTCATGAACCATAGAGAGTGATAAGTTAATTGTATCACTAAAAATATACGAATCTAGGCTCTTCAGAGCTTTGTAAACTTCATATCTGGCTGAAGTCATGCTCCTAAACTAATTTTATCACGCAATATAACTCTGTTGGTTTTTTTTTAAATAACGTAGCAGTGAAAGAAAATTGCTTCAGGTAGCCTGTCTAACACATTTGGTTAATGGTCATAACAGCAGGAAAAGATGCCTAATCTGTATATCTCAGCACATTTTGTCAAGATGTATGGAGCAAGTAAATGTACCTTGAACAGTATGAAAAATATTACAAAAAATACAGGAAATATATATGCAATTTTCTATATTTTACTATTTGGAGCTAAAAAAAAGGGGGGTAATATAGGGTGATCCTCTCAAGGGGACAGAGTCTTTCAAACAGTTATATTTTTGATATTTTTTTACAAACCCATTTCACGCATGGGAAAATCCCTCATGAAGATTGTTTTTGTCCCCTAGGAAACAGACCTGTGTGATAGTGGGGTAGAAATAAAAATCCTGTATTTTTCACGGGCTTCTGTTCCTACCTGATGTGTGTGTCTGTGAACAGGACAGAGAGACATCGATATTGCTTGAAATGAAGTTATGGTGGAAAGACTGAAAGATAACTTATGATACTACTTTTCTTATTTTTCTACCCTTCATTTCTATTCTTTTGCATTCAGCTCTCCTCCTCCTCCACTTCTGCCCTGATCTGTCTTTTGTATGCTGGATTTTTAAAGCATTAGCTATATCTTTCCTGTGGACTTAAGACCCATGCATGTCATGAGCCATTGCCTGCTTTGTTTGCATATATTTTATCTGTCCATGAAAAAGAGCCAGATCTCACCACTGTGATGGAGATTTGCTCTGCACAGTGCTGCAAAATGGCTTTTCTGCACTCTCATGCTCTGGGATGGAGCACTATGGGCCAGGGAGTTCCATTCTGGGCAGAATCTGAATCTGTAGCTGATCTGTTGTTTTTTAGCCGTGGTTATTTTGATACCTGGTACCAAGTGCTGCTGAGTTGGGGCTTTGGGAGGAGAAAACAGTTTGGTTTTTTGGTTGGTTGGTGGTTGGTCAGTTGGTTGGTTGGTTGGTTGGTTGGCTGGTTGTTATAGTATTACTCTAGCCTGTCAGTGCACCCAAGGAATTTCTCCAACTATTACTTCCCCCCCACCCCAGCCCTCCAGCAGGTACTTGAATAAGTTTGCATTGTAGACCTTACATGTGCTGGAAACAAGCTCCAGCTGGTTTTGCATGACTAAAAGCTTGTGTAGCTAGAGTGCTGCTGCCTATTTCTCTCTCAGGATATACCTAATACGTTATTTAATCTTTTGTGTTTGTGCACTTATCTTTCTTCATTAACTTCTTTTTCCCCTCTGTCTCAATCATGTGGTTGTCTGATGCGTAAGACTGATACTTATATTCCTCCAATTTGTGTCCCTACTTCAGGTACTTGCAATAATTACATGATTTTTCTTCATTAGAGAGGACTGTGTGTGGATACCTCTCTCTCACTTGAGCAGGTATGGTAAGCACGCTTGGTCTTTTTTCATTAATGTCTCTGTCTCAAAGATGACTGTGAAGCAGTTGGTCTTTCTTTATTACTGTCTCTCTTCTCAGTGCCCAGCACCTGAATACTCTATCTTCACTGGACTGCACCTTTTCTTTTTTAATTCAGCCTGGGTACAGGTGTCATCTCCTGGGCACAGCTGGATTGAACCAAAACAGTTGGAGATGTGCTAATTTCAAGCTGTGCAAACTGACCTCCTGGAGGCTGCACCATACAAGATGCAGGTTCTGTACAATTACTGTCTGCAGCCTGACATACGAAGGTTGCTCCAGATGAGGCTTGGATTGTCTTGGACACGCTGACAAACATGCTGTAATGATTCCAAAATCACCCTGTGTCACTTTTCTCTCTTTGCGGTAAGAACAGAAATTGGTAGTAGACATAGAGGGTTGGAAGTAATTGCAGCTGTTTCTGCTCAATGCCCCAGTATTTGTGTGCAGGTGTGCTCTTGGTTTGCTTTTGAACATCATTTATTTGAAATTCCTTTTTTAAACTGATGGTACCTTTGTCTATAGTAGTATTTCCTTGACTATAATACCCCTGAGCCAAGAGTAGTACTACTAATAAATTTTAAGAATAAATCATAGAATCACAGAATGGTTAGGATTGGAGGGGACCTCAAAGATCACCTAGTCTCAACCCCCCTGCCATGGGCAGGGACGTCCTCCACTAGACCAGGTTGCCCAAAGCCCCATCCAACCTGGCCTTGAACACTGCCAGGGAAGGGGCAGCCACAGCTTCTCTGGGCAACCTGTTCCAGGGCGTTACCACCCTCACAGTAAAGAATTTCTTTCTAATACCTAATCTAAATCTCCCTTTATCTAGTTTAAACCCATTAACCCTTGTTCTATCAGTCCCTGTCCTTGTAAACAGTCCCTCACCAGCTTTCCTGTAGTTTCCCTTTAGGTATTGGTAGACGGCAATTAGGTGTCTCTGGAGCCTTCTCTTCTCCAGGCTGAACAAGCCCAACTCCCTTAGCCTGTCCTCATAGGAGAGGTGCCCCAGCCCTCTGATCAGCTTTGTGCCCCTCCTCTGGACTTGCTCCAGCAGCTCCATGTCTTTCCTGTACGAGGGACACTATATCATGTAAAAAGCCTTACGTGGCCTGATGTTATATTTTGCTTTTAGGGGCTTACTTAGAAATGTATTTATATATTCTTTATTTTTCTAAGTTAGAAAGAATGTTGTGTGCTAGCAGCACGTGCAATGTACTAATAACACATGCACTGACTATATTCTTTCAGAAGGGGGTGAGACAACCATAGGTTAATTAAATCTGACCAGAAAAATCAACCATATAATGGCTGTGTATAAATCCTCTTAATGCAATAGTCACCTCTTTGCACAAAAGTGCTAAGTCTATAAAATTTGTCATAGGAGACTCAAATTGGTAGTTTAAGATGTCTAAAGTAGTCTCTGATGTTAAACTCACTAGTTACACAGGATGCCCTGCTGGAGAGCAGCAATTAACACCAACACTTTTCAGGGACCTGAAGGATTTGTTTTGTCAGGATTACAGCCTGACTAATTATGGCACCTATTTCTGAGATATCATTGGGAGCAGTAACTTAGAGAGTACACTGGCAGGTACAACCTAATTAGAAGGTATGGTTATTGGGAGTCATTAATGAACTATATCTTCAAAGTCTTCTTCTGGTTTTAGGGTTCACTTTAATAGTGACAGACTGTCATAGTGTGTTTAAAACATCTCCCCTTTCAAAATAAAGGTTTCTGATATCTATAGATTTACATAGTTTAAAAATGCAAATTGCATCCTACAGCTTGTGGATTTCATATTTAATTCTCTACATCTCCAGATGTGTTCTTCCACAGCAATGTTAATTATTAACCTTGTAAGTAACAGTCACATGCAACATTCTGTATGTATTTACGTAGTACCTGATAGGAGATTAAAAAAAATAACTAGGGGAATAGTAAAAAAAAAACCAACAAAATTCCACATCCAAACCCAACATCCTCCCCTCCCCAAAAAAACCAACCCAAAAACCAAAACAAAACCTAGAGGAGTTCAGATTACATGAATTCCCAGTCTGGGATGCAGGCATGACATGTAGCTAAACTAGTTAAAATACAAGTGCTCTTTGTGACCTGTTGTAGGATAGTTCGTAGCTCTCCAGCCTGTGTTACACCACTCCAAGGTGACTTTGCCAAGCTGCCATCCTAGTACGTTGTGTCTGAGCTGATTGGAAGGGAAAGATGGACAGCTACAGGCATCACAGAAGCAAATAGATCATCCCTGCATGCCTGCCTACCATCCCAGGGCAAGCGCAGCCCTTCTTGGATTAGACCCGACGAAAGACAGGCATAGTGGGAAGTGCAAAGCATAGAAAGATTTGAAATTTCAGTTTACAAAAATTCTCCTGCTGTTACCCGTCTTCTTTGGGAATGAATGGGAATGAATAAAGGCAGTGGGATGTAACCATTTATGTAATATTCTGTAGTAATATCAGTTTATTTAATTACCATTTAATTACCTTTTCTTTTAGCATATCCTTCCTGAAATCTGAGTCACTGCACATTTTCAGAGTTTTTTTCTCTTTTCTTGAGTTGGAGTCATGTTATTGCAGCATGGTATCTATAGCAGTATCAACAGTGTTTTTTGAGTTTTTTTTAATTAATACGTGTAGAAGGGGACAGAGGAGAGAAAGTAAAAGAAGGAATAAAGCACGTATCTGATAAATCAGGTAGAATTCCCTTGCTTTTCAGATTGGTCCTTAGGAGATTTGTCATAATTATTTGTTTCTTTATCTCAGTATGCATTGCTCAAATATTTGCCTGAAAACCAAGAGAGTTTCAGTCTCACTGGAGAGGACTGAGTAATAACTCTTGGTAGCTGCTTCGTAGGTAATTGCATGAGCAATCATTCCAGCAAAGCCCTGCAGCCGTGTTTCCCAAGTTGCACTCAGCCTGCTCCATTAACAAACAAAGTCAAAGCTGATGCTTTGTGAAATTTGGGTGGGTGACTGTGTCCCCAAAACAGCTTTGAAACTCCTGGAAGGACTTCAGGTAAATCTTCCACCTTGTTCCAAATGTGCCTCTCAAAGGACGCAACAAATGCAGTGTAACCAGTATCACTATAAAGTTAACAAAGGTTTTCCAAAAGCATCTGCCCTGGGTCCGAAGGTGGGAACAGCCCCCCTTCTCCTTCTCGAGAGCTGCGGCTGGGTGTTTGAGTTAGAAATATGCATAGAGATGAGTAGAGAAAGAAGCATCTTTCCACAGCTGGTTAGTCTGCATGCGTATCCAGGCAAACAAGACCCACAGAGGATCCGGGAAGATTTTCCCAGAAATGGTTTATTTTGGGAGATGAGCATACCAGGAACAGCCAGGCCTGTTTCTTGCTTTACTGTAGAAGGATTTCAGTTTTCTCTCCACGTCACCTGTGATTCCTGGTCTGGCTGAAGAGTGACAGAATGGTGCAGAGAGATACTGTTTTCATTGCTTCCCTGCAACCTCTAGGTTTGGGAGCAGAGCAATTCCCACCAATATGAAAATATCCAACAAACCCAAAAGCATTACAATGAAACTGTGACACAGGGCAATGTGTTAGGCCTGTGTACAGACTGATATAAGAAAATGCATACCTTCTCTCACAGAAGGGATTGCCAGAATTTCTCTTGCACTGGAAAAGACGTTGTAATTCTGGTTTTCATAAGGGTAAATGTTGTTAAGCAATTTCAGATTTCAGGCAGAAAAAGTAAGGTTCTTACAGAAAGCTAGGCCCAGAATATCTTCTTGCCTCTTAAGTTATAAACACAATCATAAGAGTTTCCATCCCAAAATATTTTGACTGCTTTATCACACGTTGCTGGCTTACTTCCTTGTCCCTCAATTGAAATCACATTACATAATTACAGAAAAAAGTTTGCTAGAGAGGCTCTGTGATGTGCCTTGGTGTGCTTTAAGTGTTGAACTACTTTTGGATGAGCAAACATAGCTTTTCCATTTTCTCACTTCAAATGAGCAAACCCAAATGCTCCCCTTGTTTCCAGGTCTAAAAACACACTGAAATTACTACCCAAATGGTTGACTTACAAAGGATCTTATTAATCTGTGAAGGTACTCTAGTTTTTATCTCTTTGATGGCATTATAAGTGCTAGAAAAATAGATGCAACTTTTGGGGAAAAAAAAAAAGGGAAATATTCCTGTTAGAATTCCAAGTTTTCCCACATCTAATTCTTAATCTGATGCTTTACGGTATGGTAATACAAGTGCAGCCTGAAAGTAGCAGATAGAAACTCATGAAAAATTGCTATAAAATTATTAATGAAAACTGTTTTGCAGTATTAGTCATATTCTGATTGTATACAAGGGAAAAATACGGAGTCCCTGAGCTGGGAGTGCAGCAGCAGTGGTGTTTTTTTACTAATAGTCCTTTCTGAATTAGAAAAAGCTGTCACTATTTCACTATTCTTTTCATTAGTCATTGTTACTTAGATAATATGTTTTTCCCACATGCCCTTCTAATCATCTTTTCTGGAAAGAAAGCAAGCTAATTATGGTGTCAAAGCTGCAATAGAGAATTCTTATTTCCATTATTCTTTCTCTCTCTCAATTTTTTTTCTTAAAATAGTTAGTAAATACACAATAGATATCTAAATGAGACAAAAGGATTTTTTTTGGGGATGTCATTAATCATAATTTCTCACATATTCTAATAATTAGCTATTGGATTATGCAATTTTTATTTATTTAAATGAGGATTACAATCATTAAGTTCTGCAAAACAAACAACATAACCGAGATGGGCTAATAAAATCACTGCCATAAAAATCACTAGTTTTATATGTGTGTGTAATAAATGATAATAGACAGAGAGGGCAACACTGCATTGCAAAATCAGATTAGAGTGACTGCAAGAAAGTAATGGTTTAAAATCACTAAACATTATAGGAGAAGTCGCAATTGCAACTTGCTGTTGTCATTCTGGAGCAGTTTTGATAAATTAAAATTAAAGATTTTTTCTTCTTAGTCCTGTGAGACATTTCATTCATGCTAAATCACTTTTTTTTCAGTTTGTTTGTAATTTTGCTACTTTATATCTTGCTAACAAATATTCTTTTGCTCCTCCTTGTTCTGTGTGGAAGGTTGAACGTCTTACAGACTTATGCTTATGTAGCTATACAGATTTTGTCTTATACATCTTTATTTCTAAATATATGTTTCCAGATATCATAGAATGTTAAAAAATCCAAATGAAACAAAAAGAAACAACACACACACACCCACACACCCGATCTGACATAAGTAGAGCATAATTTATGGTTAGGTTTTTGATTAGAGGTTTCTTTCTCAGCTTGAATAATCCAGTTTTCTTGTCCACTAACTTATGATCCACAAGCGCATACGTATATAAGATAATAATTCCAAGAAGTGTTGTTTTCTGAAGCTTTTTTACTCATATTAATTGGATTAGGATGTGAGTTTCTGGCTTTTTCGGGTGTTTGGTGAGGTGTTTTTAATGATGTCTGTATCTCAAATTTACACAGTTTGCCTTATTTATTCTCTTATATCAATAGTATTCTATAAATAAAATGTCAAGGGAATTCTTCCCTCCTTCCCCCAACAGTGGGTAGCTGGACTGGAGATGACATGGAATATATTTGTTCCACAATGTGTCTCTTTTTCTCCTACCAACTCTGTTCCCTTTTTATTTCTGGGTTTATCATAAAGTGTGTCTAGTTCTGCACAACTGCTTCTAGTTGTTTCACTTCTGGAGAAGAGCTAGCTCCTGATTTGAGTGTTTGCCTCTCAGGTGTTCATCAGTGGATGCTGCAGGATGACTAAAGTAATTCTAGAATTTGGACCCCAGCAGCAGAGAAACAGATGAGCACAAATCATGTGGTCAAATATTATATCAACTTATCATTTAGTGGGGGAAAAAAAAGTCATCCCCAATAAACAGTGGATCAATAAAAGCAAAAAGAAGCCCTCCATTCATCTTCATATTTTTAGTATGAATTTGTCTCATAATGTTTTGGTGTTTCACTTGCTGTCAATATTCTATCAAATGAATTCACCCAAGGAGCAGGTCTATGGATTTTAGGAGACTGCAAGTTATCTACAGGGAATAAGAGCCCACACCAATTTGATTAAGGATCTGAAATAACCCACTGTGTTCAATATACACAGCTCATATTTCAGACATTAAATATTTGAAGTGCTCCCAGACTCAAACGTTCAAGACTTCGGACCTTCAAAATATAAGAAATCTAAAAAAAAAAAAAGATCATCAAGTTATTTCTAAAATGTCCAAATGTTCAGTTTTGTTTTCAGCTGGGAGGAGCAGAGATGCTATGGCTAACCTCCTGTTTTGGGCACTTACACCAAATGTACTTAATAATGTGGCACCTGCCCCTGCCTGATGATCTAGAGTACCTGGGTCAGTCACTTAGATTTCTACAGGAAAGTGGTGTATGGAGCAACACGGTGATGGGTGTTTCTTGACAGAAACCTAGCTAGTGACATACTGAGCAGCTGATTGATGAGAAAGGCTACATGCCGATGTATGTTTGAACTCCTTCCCTTTCTGGCACCTAAGGAACTGAAAGAAGATGAAATTCTGTTGCCACACCTAGTCATCATTGAAAAGACCTTACTATTTTTACAGAGGGAAAGTAGGTGGCAAGCTTTTTCTCAGCCCAGAAGGAGCTGGCTGACCACCTATTGTCCCGACCAGGTGTACTGATAGAGGGTGGGTACCAGCTACTCTTCCTGCTGAATTCTGAGCCATTCTGCATGGTGGCCTTCAGGTCAGAAGGAGAGCTTCCTTTGGCCCTTGCAATGAAGTGAGACATTAAGACATGCAAGGTAATTACAAAAACCTGTAAAAAAAAAAAGCATTAAAAAAAAGGAAGACCAGAATAATGGTTTGATCAGATATTCAGGTTTTGGAAATTGCTATGTCTCTGTCTGATAAAAACAAACGTATTATTATACCTGCTGAAGCTCTGTCCCACAAAGAAGAAAAAGATTCTTCCATGTAGGAGGCAATATGTTCAGATACATCAGAATGTCACTTTGTCTCACAGCGTGTTACCGTACCATGGGTGTTAGTGTAACACGTCTGTTAAATGACACTGACATAACACTCCAGCCAGTACAGACCTACTTGTCTTTACCCCTGTGTCTTTCACAGCCTTCCAGGAATGCCAATGTGTATGTTTGTCTATAAAAATAAGTCACTGATTCAATTAGAGTGATAAGTAGTATGTCTGCACTAGGACAGAGAAAGTACATAACACCATTTCCAACAAAGTGCCCTTGAAGACTTCCATCACTCATAACCTACGGTTCCCCCACTGCCCTGCAAAAAGAGCTACCTTTGTGTGTGTCATTATTTGGGCAGGAAAGTCTTTTTTTTTTTTTTTTT
>VWZZ01000192.1:544716-577722 GCA_013399095.1 Psophia crepitans
GTGTATGCTTTCTGCAAGCAGTGAAACATGTTGGTAATACAAAAGCTATTGGAATTTTTTTCCTTCTTTTCTTTTTCATTTATTTTAGCTATATCACAATGAACATGAACAGCTTTCTCTGTCCCTGGGTTAGTAAGAGGGACAGAGAGATTAGCAATAGAGGATGGCTGCAAAGTTAGTGTTAAGGATGAGCAATCAAGGCAATTGCTTGATATAACAGGGCCTGGTGAGGATCCCCGAGATCGTTAGGTAGTTGTGCAAGTCACAGTAAAGTCGGACAGAAAAAGGGAAGGCTTTTTGCTTTAGCCCATGCATTGAGTACAAAAAGCCTGATGCCAGATCTGGCTGATGGTGAAGGCTGGGAAAGTGCTTAGCATCTCTTGGCAGTCATTTCCAAATTTGTGAGCATATAGTCACAGGTAGCTCCAAAAGAGTAACCTAGACTCTGTCCTCAAGACAGACAACTGTAACTGGCTTGTCTGAAGTTGACTTTGTTCTCCTAGAGGTTTAATGTTACTCAGAAAGTTGTGCATCTAATACCTATCACCCCCACATTTCCATGAATATCTCAGTGGGATGGCACTTCAGCAACTGCTGTTGATGGTTTGCTGTCAGTGGGGTCTTGTCCACTTGTACACAAAAGAAGCTCTAAATATTGTCTTCCTTAGAATGGCTCCACAAGATCCATTTTGCACAGCTATAAGGAACAAAATAAGGTGAATGTCAAAGGAGGAGCAGTATGATACTGCTTCTGGGCTGTGTGAGCTCTTGGCTACAGATTAGCAGCAAAATAAAGAAAAAGCTAATATAAATGCAGGGAATGTGCTATTCGGTACATGATCATCAGCTGTAACAGAAGAGAAATTATGCGGTTTTCCAGGGCTCAGGCCCACCTTTTATGGAGATTATACTAAAAGTGTGAGCTCAAACATAAGCAGACAGACTCAGGAATTGGAAAGGACAGACCTACAATAGTTTCTCATATCCCATCACACTTGTTTGTAAAAATAATGTACTCAGATCCACCTTGTAAACCTGCTGTGTTTGTGAAGGCAGTGCAGCTGATTTTACCATCAAAACAAGTATGTCATTGTTCCTCCAGAATTCACAGACCGTGCTGTTCTTGGACTGTCCTCTAGTCTCTGATGTAAAGGCAGATTTTTTCTGCAGTACCTCCAGGTTGTCAGCATTAACAAAATCAAGAATGGTGAGATAATTCCATTATGATCAGATAAACAGAGCACTTTATTCTTTTTATGATCTTCTGACTAGCCTCTGTGTATAAACCGTCAGTGTGAAGAAGTGCTCTCTCTGCAATTTATTATTGGCTTTTATTGCAGCAAAGTACTAGGTCACAGCCCAAACAGTTGGCAACAATAATATGTGTAGAACTGCACTCACAAAGATGCTTTTGTTGCATGCTTAAGGGAGCATGGAGACTTTTTTTATTATTAATTTTATATAATTATCTGCTTTATCTTTATACCTATAGTATTTATATTCAGCTCTCTTCTGACATGAAGGCAATACATTCACTGTTCTAAAGGTCTGGAGACTCTGACAGTGTGTGCTGCCTGTTGTTGACATTTGCGTAGTTCATAGAAAAAAATCACATAAATGTGCAAAAGTCTATTGTAGTTGCTCAACTGTGCAGCAAATTGAATGGCGTAACCATAATCTTTCCTTGACCCAGTTTAAAGGAATAACCTATAAAGCTGCTTTTCATACTTATTTAAAATTCTTACACTGTACACAGAAAGTCTAAATCCACAATCCTGCCAATTCTTTGTTTTGGTAAATTCTAGGATGGGGCAATGTTTCACCAGAGGATTCTCTTGCTGCTAACACTAATCAGTCAAACTCTGGGAATCAACAGCCAGAATCACCCAGAGACAACAAATCAGGATCCCAGACAATAAGAGGATGGAAGAGCAGAAGTACCATTTGTAATAGTAATGTCAAGGCAAGCAAATGTGGATATTTTAAACTATAATTCTAAAATTTTTCTTTGGGTTCATAATTTATTATGTTCTCATTAGCATTTGCTTTTCCTCTCTCTCTCTATTCCCTGTTACCTGTTCCCTGTGACAGGTGAGTTTTGACTAATTATGTATTCTCTGTATCATTCTCCAGGGAAAGCTTTCTCAGCAACAGTGCATTAAGCAGGCTCGTAGCGTGGTCCAATTTTGTCTCTGGCACCAAGGAGCTAATTCTTTGCATTTCTTTAAACAGGCTCAGTCATTTGGTTCAGCAAAGAGCCCTCTGAGGCTCTCTTTCCATTTCTGCCTCTTTCAGGCTGCCAGTAATCACACCATGGGAACTTGATGGCACTGGTTTTCTCCAGCATAATTGCATTTAGCTGAGTATGAGGAAATATCATGTGGTGCTTTTGGCAGTGCCCATTACCTTTAAATCTTTACTGAATCAGCAGACTAATGTAGTGAAGTAAAGCAATTTGAGAGCAATGGGTGCAAAATGGCATCTTCTGGCAGGTGGGAATTTAACTTAATGGAAATGAATGGTTGTTGCTAGAGATCTTAATTCTTATCAGACAAATTTCACTGTGTTTCCTTTGTTGGTGTTTTTAACCAAGGGGTAAAAAAGGTTTAACGGAGGTTCTAATTCTCATGGATTAGTGGAATGCTGAGAAATAAGTCTCAAACTTTCTTGCAATGTGGGTCACTTTGTGAGGAAAATTGCTTTGTTGGCCTTCATCTTTTCTCATTTAGAATACATGGGCTGCTTTTCAAGCTGTTCGTATTTGTGGGGTCAGCTCATGCTACCCTTTAGAACATCCCATTGCAACTGACTATCTGGAAAAGTAACAAATACTGGTATATATTTTGCACATCTTTTATTAATGTATAACATCCAAACCCAGGAGAAGCTAATACCATGTGAGGAATAATTTCTTCCTTGTCCTCTTGGACAACGTTTTTTGAAGTTACTGTTGTAAAAAGAACTACTGAAGGAACATCACTGCAGAAAAGACCATCTCTCTAGCCCATGCCCCCAAAATGGCATCTTTATCTTTCTCTCTCTTTCCATAGGTAAATGCCGACCAGGGCTGGAAGAGTGACTTGTTTAATTCCACAGTGACTTTAAATGCATCTGACCTGAAGGGTATGTCTATGCTTGTAGTTCCCTAAGCAGCCTCTCTCCGTCTCTTGGTATGCTTTTGCTGTTGTGTTTGTTGTTCAACTTAATTTGATTAATCTTCCTTCCTGGCTTCTTTATATTCTTCTAATGATGACCTATTTCTTCACCTTACTTGCTTTCCTCGATGTCCTCCTATCTTTCTAACTTAATGCTTCTCTGCTTTATAGGTCTTCACAAAGTGGTATAATTTAACTTTATTATACAATTCCTTCTGAGACAGATGTTTAATTTGTCCTGTATCAAGTTATTTTTAGCCTTTCTGCAAATCTCTGTAATACTTTTGTTTTGATATTTCTCTTGTTTAAATCATAATATAAAATACGCAAATCTTGGGCAAATCTTTTAAATTTACTGCAGTATTGCTGGTTTGCTGATGTTTCATTCCACTGCTAACGCTTTGTTAGAAACAGGACTGTTGCTGCCACTTCTGAAGGGTGTACTTTAAAGAGCATGCACTAATTTTTCTCACGAATAAGTCCAATTATATTAAATACTTCAGCATTTTTTCACTTTGCTTTCTAGTATTATTTAATCAGCTCTATTTATAACAATACAGTTTCCTTCTAACCAGGCTGTTCATGACAATGCTTATTTCATCAACACTATTCCAAACTAGAAAAAGCTTTACAACCTTTTTTTTTTTTGCCCCAATGCATTTAGTGTCATCTTTCCACAGGCTTCATTACCCTCATTCCTACCATGAGAGAACAGGAAGCAGAGTAAACCCCTTTCACCTTTTTCATTAACAGGAGTTTTGCTGGCCTCCATAAAGTCAACTTTTAGCACTGGTGTGTGATATGTTAATAAGGTGTACTAGAGAGAGGACACTGAGCCTAAATCTAATTGTCTATGCCTATGTATACAGTGAAACAGAGACAAAACAATGAAACTTCAGGGTTGGCTCTTCTGGATAAAAACAAGCAGAAAACTGGGCCAGTTCTGGGCCCCTCAGCTCATGAAGGACAGGGAACTGCTAGAGAGAGTCCAGCGCAGAGTCACGAAGATGATCAAGGGAGTGGAACATCTCCCTTATGAGGAAAGGCTGAGGGAGCTGGGTCTCTTTAGCTTGGAGAAGAGGAGACTGAGGGGTGACCTTATTAACGTTTATAAATATGTTAAGGGTGAGTGTTGGGAAGATGGAGCCAGGCTCTTCTCGGCCTCATTAAGTGATAGGACAAGGGGCAATGGGTTCAAGCTAGAGCAGAGGAGGTTCCGGGTTAACATAAGGAAAAACTTTTTCACTGTGAGGGTGACAGAGCACTGGAACAGGCTGCCCAGAGAGGTTGTGGAGTCTCCTTCTCTGGAGACATTCAAAACCAGACTGGACACATTCCTGAGTGATGTGCTCTAGCTGGCCCTGCCTTGGCAGGGGGGATTGGACTAGAGTATCTTTCGAGGTCCCTTCCAACCTCTACAATTCTGTGATTCTGTGAAAACTGGACAGACATTGCATTGTTATTCCCAAATTATCTTTATCTTGGCTTTTACAAGGCCCAATTCTGGATCAATATATAAAATTTTCTGAGTGTGACTCTGGCCTAAGCCCTACGCCAGACAATTATAACTAAAACAAAAGTTAAATGATGGTGGTTGTGACCAGCCCATTTATGATCTCAATGTTCTTACCTCTGGTGAATCTTACAAGAGTTGCAGAACTGAAATATGCGTACAGCAAAGTTCCATGTGGCATTAAATGCTTTGGTTGCTTTGGTCTTTAGCAAATCTCTGGTGAGCCTTGCATTGCTTTATCCTTAATGAACAGGTTTTATGACATTACAGAATTCAATAGCTCAAATACTGACATGCCTGTAATGAGTAATACAGAATAATGCTGTCCACATATCCCTGCCAGTAAATAATTTGTAATCTATAGACATTTCTGTATCATTAATACTTCAGGTGTACCTAGACAGCCAGACACATATTGTAATTCACCACTGTCAAACCTGTACAGTTGTCTTACAGGATGCTGAACAACCTCAAACAAATGATCTCAAATTATTATTTTCCCAGTTTCTTTAGATTATGCCTTTTCTTTCAACAGTCATGCAGGCTTTTCTGAATGTGAGCAGTCTGTTGAATACTTACCCTCTCGTATAACCTTTCAGAGAATCCAAGGAGTCACTCTGACAGTAATGATGGAAACCTAGCAGGACTTCATTTCTACTACTGCATCTTGAGCTGCTGAGAGGATTGATTATTGAATACATTTAGCAGTTTTCGTGGAATTGTAGCAACAACATGTAAATAAATGACTTTGTCAATGTATTTGCTTGTATCAGCTCAGTTAACAGTGACTCAGCATAGGTTTTGACATTGACAGCAAAAGCACTAAGTGGCCAAATTCTATGGCAGCTAATTTGATACTGCTTACAGCATCCTTCCATAAGTACTATTTCTGTGAAGTTGTTGTCTTTTTCCAGCAAAACATCTGTGAGAAAGGTTAGATGACACAGGAAAATCTATTCTAAAAAGAGAAAAGTTACAGATTATGCACTTTCATAGCAATTTTCAGCAGAGGTTTAGATACACTCACTTCTCTGCATTTACCATTTTAAAACAAGGCACATTATGGATTATGCAAACACACACTTTTGCTTGAACCAGCTATAAATTTGTTATTTCAATAAAATGTGGGAATAGAGAGTAATTTACATAACTGGAGGCACAATCACGTAAACACAGAGTTGAAAAGTCTTTTGCCATAAGTAGCCTGGTAGAGCTAAATTTCAAAATATATTTTGGTACCTAAAAATTACATTGTCATGAAAGAATTTCAAAGTACTTATGTACTTAAATCACATTGTAATCAACAGGATTTAGACACTGAGACATCTTTGAATATCCCTGCAAGACACCTATATAAATGTCTAGTCACCGTTACATTTCCTCCCTAATATCCTGACTACATTTTGGTGAATTTGTACTGCACACCCATCAAACACAACCTGTGAGACTCTCTCTGCGCTAGCTTGGACATTCTGGTCACAGAGAGTAGATCAGCTGACCTTGCAGTGCGTTCCTACTCTGAAATCCCACCTGTGGTTTGAAAGCAGCAGAGAGCCAGTGCTTTAGGGTAAAGAACAAAGGTTCAGATTCACCAGGAACATTTACCAAAGAAAGAAAATGTCCTTTTGTTTACTTCCTATCCTAGCAAGTTGAGCAGCCACACTGGAGTTCTATAAGTTTGTCTGCTGTGCTTTCCCTAACCCTGTTTTGCCATAGCATCATACAGTTGAGCAGGATGTGTATTCTTTAAGTTTAGAGTAAAAAAAAGGTGGGGTCTGTTTTTGTTTTTTTTTTTTTAAGTAGGCAGCCTTGGATGAAGTCTCTACGAATAGGATTAAAATGATCTGAGTGCAGAACAACCTTCCTGCACAGATTTCAGGAAGCAACAGTCTGTACTTTTTGTACCCCTTTGACACTGAATGTTTTATCTTCCCTTTTTACATGCTCCAGCCTGCTTTCTGTGAGCTTGTTTCAGAGGAGAGCACCTATCATGGTGAATCGTGGGCAGGGAAAAGACTGTGGATGTAGCTGCTCCTGACCCATTGATGCCTTCTCATTAATTCCCAACCAGCAACAGAAAGGGTCCTCAAGTGGTGACCCTGCTGAGGACAGAGATGGGTGATGAATATCCTTGCAAGCCGAAAAGCCAGCGATTCTTCAACAGTCATCTGCAGTCAGAATGGGTTACAGCAAGGGCAAAGGAGGTATTAATAGCCATCTAACAGGTTTCAACTACAATCCTTGGAGCTTAGTTATCAGAAACCTCTGCAATTTACCATTAATCACTGTGTGATGCTTCCTGACCTTCCTGACAAAGATTAATAATCCTGTATGGGCATACGGGATGCCAAAGACCATAGGAAAAGGCACGCATTTCTCTGCTGCCTTGCATCTGAAGTAGTCATCTATAGCTGTAAAGCATTACCAAAGTAGCAGTCAGTAAATGTTTAATCAAGGAGCAATGTAAGGACCCACTCTTTCTTCCATCTATTTACTTCTCTGAAAACAATTGATGGGCAATGTTTATAAAAGAAAGATGTACAAGATTGCAGGAAGCTTTTAAAATTGTCCCTCAGCCTGCCTATGCAAATGAAGGAGAGGCAAGATCCCGAAAAGGCCAGACTTCCAAGTAACAAAATGCTTCTTTCTTTAGTCAGGAACTTGAAAGAGCTTCTTGAGAAGCTGAAAGCTTCTTTTATTTTCACTTACTCATCCTGGCAGCTGAAATGAGCAACGTCCATCTTCTTGGGTTAGTCTCTTCCCCCTCTCCACTTTGCAGTGACATGTTTTATATTATCCACTTTGATTACAGAGGTCCTGCTTTGCTCTGCTGAACACCCGATTTCCTGGCTTCATCTATCGACAACAACTGGTGCAACTTATGATTCATCCTCAGTGTTTTCATTAATATACTCTCTTAGAAAATGTTGCCTGCTCTATCGTTCTTTTCATCCTTGGATATTTTCTTTTACTGTATTTCACACTTGGTACTGAATGGCATCCTGGGTAACAGTTTAGCTTCTTTACCCTTTGGTTCCCCTAGGTGGGACATCTGAAGTACCAAAGGACTATTTTAATCTGTCTTCTAAGGAAATAAAACCTATGCCATCATGCTATCCGTCTACATAACATGCCTCTACCCAAACCATTGGCCAGCTGTACTCAAATTTGTGTGGCAGCTGTCTCAAAAATTACTCTTACAAATTTCATGGAAACAGAGAGAAAGAGAGAGAGAGAAGGATCCCAATGTGCCTTCACTATTAGAAGGTGCCAGCAAATCCAAAGAGGTGATGCGGTTGTAGGAAACCAGGTTTCATTGCTTCAGATGCTCAGTGGACCATGTTTTAAACGTGTCAATGGGCATGAAAATACTAAATTTGAAAGTATTTGCTGAGTATTTGTATTATAAGTGACATGGGGGTTTGGCTATAAATATTTTATGTTCCCCTGGCTCTTTTCTCTACCGTACAGGGACCATGCCAGTGTTTTGCAAATGGAGTGAAAGGGCTCAGGAAGGGGTGTGACACCCATAACGAGCAGCAGTGTAAGTACTGCAGAGCTGGAGTAACACAGAGCCTCAGTCAGGCAGGAGAGGAGGGAACCTGGATGCCTGCAGCGAGCTTCCGAGTCTGCAGCTGCCAACTCAGGGTGTCCCATGAGGAATGGTGAATCAGATGAGGCTTGATGAGATGACTTTCAGAATTTCTTTAAAGATTGGCCTTGGTATTTGTTTTACATAGTGACAATAAAAAAGCAAGAATAGGAAGGTTTAGTTTAATTGAAAATGAGCCTGTAGGAGAGTCATAAAGAAAAGGAAGACAGGCTGCTGAGAATGGATCATTAGTGAGGCTGTCACAGTGATGGAAAGCCCCTTGAGAGCTTTGTTCTGGATATTCATTATTTTGTCTTTTTTTTTTTTGTCCTTTTTTGTTTGTTCCTTTTGTTTTGTTTTTGTTTTGTTTTGTGTTTTGTTTTGGTTTGTTTTTTTTTCTTTTTTTCTGGAACCAGATGGGGATTTGAAGATTAGTATAAAACTGCTGTTGTTTGGTCTTCTGAAACAAAGCTTTAGTATGAAAACTTTGGTTTCCTTCCTTTTGGAAGAAAGGATGGATTGTGTTTTCTCTTTGAACTGGCTTGGTTGGTTGCTCTCAGTTTCCTTTGAGGGGAGATTCTAAAGCTGTGGCTGGTCTGAAACTGCACGGAACACAAAAGTTGTGAGGGAAGAAGAAATAACCTCTTAAGAACTAGAACAGTAAACCAAAGCTGACATTTGATAGAAGATCTCCTCTGCTAGAGGTTGTACAAGCACAAAGGAAGACACAGATCTTGCTATCTTCTACTTAAGGCATGACAAAACAAGAGAGTGCGACTAGCAATAAAGTGCACAGATAAGGGGAAGACAAGAACGACTTTACTGAAATTATTCTGACACATCAACTGGCCATCATGCAGACCTAAGAAATTTCAGATGATGAATGATAATCCCTGGGCACTCCCATCTTAAAGCAGTCAGCTGATTGTCCTATTTTGGGGGTTGTTTTCTATTTGGGGTGTTTTTTTCTTCTTCATTCTTTTTTTTTTTTTTTTTAATGGGTAAGGCCAAAGATTACCTGAGACGTAGGTGTTGAGTTATTCTTCAGATGACTTCTGCAAGCAAAGGTCTGGAAAAAATGTAACTCTCATGCAAGGAGTGAGACACTTCCTACCTGCAGTAAATGGACAAACTGACACACTTAAAAAGAAATATAAGCAAGGCCCATAACTCATTGAACATATAAGTTTGTCCATGGGTAAACTCCTCTCTGCTCTGGAGTTTGTGAATGATGCATACCCATTACTACAGCATCCTCCCTGTAATTCTTGGTAGTATCAGCTATGACGAATGATACTGCCCAGGCTCAGTGGCCACCTTCTTCATGTTGTCTGTTGTCTAAAGTACAAAGGATGTCAGAAGCCATGGTTCTGGATCCTTTTTGTTTGCTTGCACACACATCACAAATGAGCAGTTTCCTACTGAAACCACAGCATCAGAATTTCTTGAAAGATATTGGATCTGTAGCCTCAAGGATTTTGCTTTCCAGTCTCTCCCATCTTCTTTTAGGAAGGTTCAGTTATCAATCTCCCAAATAAACTGTCTCTTGAGGGTGGGGACTACAAATGAGCTAAGATTTCTTAGCCCTGATTCAGAAAGTAGTGGGTTTTGCCATGTTCCTTCCCCTATACTTCTCAATAATTCACATTTGGTTTTTGTTCCATATCTGAGGGGGACAATGAAGCAAGTCATAATACGAACACTTTATTGCAAGGCCTTGCCAGATAGACCAGTGTAGCTGAAAATTTAAATGTAATAAGTAAAGGATAGCTAGAACTAAAGTGGTGTAGTTTACAAAATAAAGTCACAGTTCCTTTTTCAGGAAACACACATTGGGGTACACAGCATGAAAATGTGAATACCAAGGACTTGTGTTACTGAAGGAGGAAAGTTTAAAGCTGCCTGTGCTTTGGTACCCCTTTCTGAAATGAAGCAAACAGTGTCTTAACTGGATTTCAAATTCATTAGTGCTGGTAAATGCCTGGAGGTTAGTTCATGGAAAGGAATATCAGAAGTGTTACTGTGTTTACCGTGACAGTCTTATTTTCTTACTAGTCATTCAAATGGCTCTGACTCTACAGCAATTTCTCATGGCCATGCATCAATAAATTTCATATATTTACATTCTGTATCCTGTTCAATATAAACTGTAAGAGCAGACATGCCATGGCAACACAGCACCTTACCTTCTGGTAAGGTATGTTGCATGAGTCTGTCCTCTGAATTCTCTATATGATTTACATTTCTTAAATTCTGTATGCCCAGGCTCCCAATGGCAACATATATACAGTATGCAAATTTCAACAGCTGTGCTCAGCAAATAGATAAGTTTATTAATAATGACCTAGCTCTCTTTATTAAAAGAGAATGGAGGCATGAATTTGTATGCTTTGATATCTGAACCCTGTTTAACCTTGTGTGTGTGATTGGTCTGTGAATTTAGTGTTCTGTGAAAGTCAAGGGTAAAATGCCTGTTGTTCCTTTCCTCTTTTTTACTAGCATAAATCAGTGATTCCACATACAATGCTGAGTATATTTCTCAAAGGAAACATGTGTAACTAGGTTTTTTTGCTGTTATCTTCTGCCTCTACTGACAAGGTTTCCCATATCATGTTGGGCTGTCAGAAAATGAACAAAATAATCAGCGACAAATATTTAAAATTCTACTTTGTCCTGAGATTTGAAAAGTGTCCTGTTTATATGGAGAAAAATACGGCAAAAATAACTAAGAGGGTCATCACATATGGGGATTTGCAATCATGGTTTCAGTCTTATATTTGAATGAACAACCACAGCAATGAGACAACCCCCCTCTTACAAAGCCTCTGAGAAGTACTAATCAATACAACCTTCTTGTCATCTCCTTTCACTAACAGAAATGGCCTGCGTGATCTTTTGGTCTGTGACACTCGGACTAATCTGTGTGATTATATATGCCAAAGTCTACATGCATACCTCTAGTGCACATGGCAGGTCAGCTTGCACACGATCTTTCAGATCTTCAGGCAAGCTTGTCCCAAGGACTTGTTAATGTTGTGCTGTAGATCATTTAGCATTCTGAATTGTCATAAAAATTTGAGGAACTACTTTGACCTGGAGAAGAAAAGCAGCAACCTCAGCAGGTAATATGGTAAAAGACATGCATTTAAAGATGTTTTGATGGCAGAGTCTACTGTTCAGATTAAAATAAAAATAGAGAGAAATTGAAATGAGATAATTGTTGAGCTGGGGTCAATGAGACTTTATACTCATAAAGAAATGGGCTTATTCAGTCACTAAGGAACACCATACTGTGGTTTGTAACCAAATATATGTTCTTGGATATTTATTGCCAAAAGATCTGCTGATAATCATCTTCCTTGGCCTTCCTAGGGAAAAAGGTCATACTTCAAGGAATGAATTAATCTCACATCTATTGATAGTTATGTTACTGATTCTTTCATGCTGAAAGAACAGCCTCAAATCAGGGTAAAGTTAAGAAAAGGGGGAAGAGTTTTTAAGAAAATGTTAGTGCACCACTTCGTCTTCTAGGAAAACAAAGAACAAACAGGGGTCTTATTAGTTTGCATTTGGTGTATACATTTGCATAATTTTCTGTGAAAACATAACAGCATAGAACAAAACAGCACACTTGTCAGGTTTTGCCAAATATCACATATACATCAGTCATGCTTCAGATCAGTCATTTCAGTCAGTTTGAGAACAATCCTAAACAAAACATCTCTGAGGGAGCTGTAGAAATGCAAGCTGAATTATATTATACCCTCAGAAATAACAATTCATTTACTATATTGTTGAAGAATACTGTTTGAAAGAAACAGGTAAGTTCAGTGTTTTAATTGAGTTTTATTTGTGTTATTTGGATGATGGTTAAAATTCCAAAATAGGTACTTGACCATTATTAGGGGGGAAAAAAAAGCACAAAACAAAACAAAACAAAATTAACAAAAAATCACCTGCAATGAATGAAAGAGTTAATAAATTATAATATTGTGTTATAGTAGCACAGTTCACTATAGATTGTGTTTACAGCATCCACACCTATTTCACGCTTTTGGTGTCCCTCAGGAATATTTGGCTTTTCTTAAACAAAATTGAGAAGTGGGATATTCCAGGCAGATGGAGTGAAAGACTCCTTCTCTCCTTTTGTATCATCTGGGTCAGTTTGTCACTTCATGTGACTTCATGTCACTTCATGTCATGCCTTTCTCTTAAATGAGAAGACCATCATTCTGGCATTTTATACAAAGAGTTAATTTACATAAGGAATTCTTCAAAACTTGTCAAAACAATGAATACAGGTCTTCTATTAATGTCTTGCTTTTGGGAAAAAATGTACATTTATCAGAAGGATGTACTTCTGCAGAGACCCACAAACTTATCCCAATTTGTGGGTTTGAACTTTGGATTTGAATTTTCATAAATGTAGGAATCAGATTGGAGTCCCATAGGAGAATGGGATTTGTAGAACTGGAAGTTAATGAAATTCTTTGCTGCTTATTCCTGAATATATCTGCAAGATTAGTTTGTTTGGTTCCTTCTTTTTACATTCTGATACTCAGCAATGGCTTGACCATGATTAGTTTTGCATTTCTTGTATTATTGAAAACATAGTAAAATATTCATTAAAGGCATTCAAAAAACATCAAAAAGAAGCATGACATTTTCCCATCTTAGTATTCAGTTATCTTTATTTTTCTCTTTAATCTTTCTGAACCTATATAGGATGTTAACTCTTGTGTGATGTTAACTCAGTGTGAGTTTCATTATTAGATATCAATGTACATTACTAAATACTGTTGGAAATCAATAAGCTGTTACCCCAAAGTACTTAATTTTTTAGTTCTGTAGTTGATTTGCCACTGACTCCAGCAGAAACTTTTTATCTTCAGCAAGTGCTAGATCACCAGTGTCATTTGCAGTTCCTTTTTTTTTACAATCCTTATAAGTGAATTCTTGTTCATAGTGAAACCTTAAAAGAAGATTAAATATTGTAGTTTACAGTATAAAATTTGCAAACACTAGAATGACCTCACTGATAAATTAAAAAAAAAGGAGGAGGGGGGAGAGAAGACTTAATTTCTAGTTTGTCTTGAATAAAGCACTAGAAAACCAAGAGTAAATTCTTATTAGCATAATTCAATACTCCGGAGAGTAGTGTCAATTGCATTTGAATCAAGCAATTTGCAAGACATTAAACAAAACTAGATCTATACAAAAGTGCATAAAATAAGAGGGCCATTACTGGATCAAACCAGCCAAGAGTTACCTTGCGAGGTGTTTACAGGGGAGAGAAAGCCAACTACTGCACAAACGGTACCCCAGTTCCTGGGGCTGACACAATCTCCTCCAAGTCCTGAGCAATTATGGTTGGTAATGCCATCCCCCTCTGTCAGGCAATGCAAGGACATGGTAATGCTTTGGATACTCCAGACTTTCTGCCATTTCCCCCTAATCCCTGTGCATAAAACACCTTTACTTTGCCCGGGCTTAAACACCCTAGGCAAGAGAGGCAACAAGGTACAGCAAGAGAGGCAACAAGGTACAGCAAACACAGTGTTGGTGCCTAAACAAGGAAGAGGAACTGGAACGTAGATTCTCCCAACTTCTCAAATTACCTGTGAGACAGGAAAATCTGTAGACCAAACACTCTCTGCTCTCACAAATTGTGGTCCACGCTGGTATAATCTATAGAGGAAAAAAAGTGACACTGATTTTCATGTTCTTAATTATTAATGTTATATACCCAAGGCTTTATATCACTGTCTCTACTATTTGGGTGATCTGCAGCATCAGATGGCTCTTTAAATGGTACTTTCAGCTGCTTCTAATCTCTGGATTGCGAAGAAGTATCTAGAAGCCCATACATGACAGTTGGGAATACTTCAAGTTTGTTTCTGCCCTTCTTACAAAGGAGGAAGAGGAAAAACAGGATCAGTTGGCTGCCGGCAGCTATCCAAAAGGGAATGTTGAGGAGAAAAGGATAAAGAGTAAAGTATCTACATCACACCTTAAGGCACAAGAAGAAGGAGCAACATGCTGAAAGAGTCATTCAGGGAGGCAGAGTAAGGAGGGCATGAGTTCAAAGACAAGAGTAAAGGTGACAGGAAAGACAAATCGACTGGTAGAGAAAATTGAAGAGAAAAGAAGACAGCTATTTTTGCAAAAATATACAGTCTTAAAGACAGCTGCAGATTAAACCCTTTTTTTTCAAGCTATTGCTGGAATTATTATTGTTCTTGAATGAAAAAGCCCTATGACAATCCTAGGTAAACATGTGCAATGTGCTATGTAAAGTGCTTTGAAACCTTTATGCCTAGAATTCAGATGTCCAGATGGGAGATGTTGGATATAATGCCTTTATTTAACAGCTATCACGTCTTGTGAATATGGTGTGATTTCAGTTTCCTGCTGTTAGCTCACAGTACTCCCTCTGCAGACTTGGCTTGAACACATTCTGCTATCACATCGTTTTGTGTTGCAACATCAGCGCAGGCTTTGAATAGTTCTGTACTTGGCATTCTCAGAAGTTATCTCTTAATACATTGTATCGAGTACCTCTCCATCAAAATCAGACATAATTACTTACTGGCATCCTTAGTTTGGGTACAGAAATAAATCTGCCATTTTAAGCGATTGTTTGAATATATAATCTCCATATAGAGTGCTCACTACAAGAAAAACATTCAGCAAAAGGTCCCTGCACATATGGTCCAAGCCATGATTTAGGGCAAATGACTTGTCCTTAATGGAACCTACCAGAATCAGTGCTAAAACCAAGGCAAAAATGATCTCATTAATTCATCAAGTCTGTTTCTAACATTTAAGACTGACCCCTGAAGCAAGGGCAAGAATACAGTGTTAGCAAGTGTGGAGTGAAGTCTTCTGTCTCCATTGTAACTCTTTCTCCATGTCTTTCCACTGGTAAGGTCTAGTTTGAGGCAAATTGTGAAGTCTGTAAATGTTGAATTGCAAAGGTAGGAAACTCTATGAGTAATTTAGAGATGATAAAGCAAACAGGATATTTTATTGTATTAGTTACTCATATAAGAACAAAAATGTTTAGCTCATAAAAAGAATTTGAATAGTATCTGCTAGAGAAAGGAACCTAAAGCAAAACTCTTTTTTTATCTGCAACAAGGTCTCTGAGAAAAATTTTCTTCGGTATTTTAAATCTATAGCCTTCAAAGTCTTGCAATATATACCTATTCCAAACTGAATAAGAATGGAGTTACAGAATGTGCTTGGAATTTGTGGGTTGTTTGGAACATGGTTAAATGTTCAAAAGTTATTTACCTTATTTATTTGGTGGAAAATGGGAGTAGAGAATTGAGTATCAATGCCTAAATTTAAATTTCATTGCTATTAAAAACAACTGCCCTAATCCTGTGTGATTCTCTTGTTGTTCACCAAGCTCACTTCCCCTAATAAACAGGAAGAAATGAGATGCTTCATCTCGAATGATAATCACTTGTGTACATATTATAGAAGTGTCATGACAGAGAATCAGTTTTTCAGTAAAAGTCTCTTTTTTTTTTAAACCGAATGCTTACATTTTGCATACTGCATAGCAGATGTTGCCAAATAAGATGTCACCAAATAAAAGAGTAACCAGTATTTCTGCAAGAAAACCTCCTCAGTTTATCTATGCAATAAATAACAGCAAAGTAGTTACCTTACAGTCAACAAATCATTTGTATGATTTTTTCCCCATGACAGTTTTCCTATTTTTTCCTTTTCTAATGTTTATGACCTTATTTTGTATAGTACATTTGTATGATTAAATTAGAATTTATTATAATATTAAAGGCCAAATTTCTGCATAGTTTAGGGCTAATATTCAATTAGCATACTATAATTAATAATGACCTCTGTTACCTTACTGTGAGGTCAGTGTTTTTATTTAGCTCATTTTATGTGAGCTTTTCTTGCTAAGGAAATGTGTGTCCATTATCAATATGTGCAGATAGTATATTTTGTAGTATAGCAATACGTGCCAGGAAGTGCCTGTCAAAGAGAGTCAAAAGCTGCTCTTGGATACAAACCAGTATTTAAATATACAGTATATTAATAGCTACATCTGACAACAATTCTCTTGGAATTAGTGTTATTGTCAGCTGGGTGAGCACAAAATATGAATAAAGACAGTGGTTCTGCTTCATCTAAACTGCAACTTGATAATGTTTCAGCAGGATGAGAGGCATCATCAAAGTCAAATTTAACCCTTTTTTGGGAAGGGACCTTCCTTTGGACCTAAGGATTTTATTTTATGCACCATCAGAGTTGCAACTGAAGCTATGCTTGTTGAAATGCAACAGCAGTGCCAGAAGCCTGCTGATAGTGTCTCTGATGAAAGTCTAGGCTGTGTTGAGACATGTCCACGCTTCACAAATGTGTTAGACTTCACAGATGGTCCAACTACCTGGAATGGTTTCAGTCCCAAAATGAGAAAGGAATGAATCGGAGCAGGCACAATACATCAGGATCCCCATTTAGCTTAAGCACATGATGTTGTCAGAGGCAAAAGTGTGAGACCCTCAGATATGCAGCATCAGATTAGATGCCTGAAGGTGAAAGGAAAAAACTTGTGGAGTTGCAGTGTTTTTTGGAAAATGGTGGACAGTGGAGCAGCTTGGGGCAAAATAAACTGGTTATAAATCTTGGAGAAAGAAAAGACTTCAAGGGGGTTATTCTGTAAGACTGACTTGAGTGCTTCTCTGATGGGGTATACGTAAAGAGATATGAGGAACCACCTGCTTCCTGTGTTTGTCATTTTGCGGGGGGAAGAGGGTACCACCACAGCTTACGTGCTGAACCCTTCCTTTCACCACAAAGGCTAGGGGGGTTTTGTGGATGGATCTCCTGGATGGATTTTGTTCTTTCATAATGTGCTGGGTTTGGCTGGACGGATTTTATTCATAGTAGGTAGTATCAGGCTATATTTTGAATTTATATTGAAAACAGTGTTGATACAGAGGGATGTTTCATCATTGCTGAGCAGTGCTTACACCATGTCAGGGCCTTTTCTGCTTCTCACACCACTCCACCAGTGAGAAGGCTCGGGGTGTGCAAGGAGTTGGGAGGTGACACAGCCAAGACAGCTGACCCCAAGTGACCAAAGGGGCATTCCATACCATATGACGTCATGCTCAGCAAAGCAAAGGGAAGGAGGGACGTTCAGAGTGATGGAGTTTGTCTTCCCAAATCACCGTTACACGTGACGGAGCCCTGCTGTCCTGGGGATGGCTGAACACCTGCCTGCCATGGGGAGTGGGCAATGAATCCCTTGTTTTGCTTTGCTTGTGTGAACAGCTTTTGCTTCACCTATTAAATTGTCTTTATCTCAGCCCACGAGTTTTCTCACTTTTACTCTTCTGATTCTCTCCCCCATCCTGGGGGTGGGGGCAAGGTGGGGAGTGAAAGAGCGGCTGTATGGTGCTGAGTTACCATCTGGGATTAAACCATGACATATAAGAATGGTTGAGCTCCAGATCATATGTCACTTTTGCACTGTTTTCTAAATGTTAAGGGAGGGATACTACTGTATCTTTGTAAGAGCAGAGATTGCATATATGGTTCACCAAGGAAAATCTTTCAGAAAAAGGTCTTATAAACAAACGTGTTTCTCCTCAGCGCTGTGTGCAGTAACACTGCCTGTGGTCTCACACTGGCACAATGACTTCCACTTCAACACTGAAGCATTATCTGTGAGACTATACTTTGATCATGGTCAAAGTATGCTTAGGAAAAATTGTCAGCACCTTGTCGTGCTGTAAGACCATGAGTTCTTCTGCAGACTTTTTCAAGGTGACTTTTCTCCTATTAATATACTGACTTCATCAGACCTATGGACTCTTGCCTATCCTATTTCTGAAAGTAGTATGCAGCTGAGTCAGGGAATGGAAAGAGGAACTTTGCCTCACTAGGATATTGGCAGCAAATTATGGAACACCAGGCTCTGGCATAGTCAACCAGATATGGAAAACACTTCTTGGCATTTGCCAATCCTTTTATTGCAAAGCTGTGAGTAGTTTTAAAGCAGACTATTTGCATGAGTGTATCTATGACATTGTTCCCTCTGCATGTGCAGAATACTTGACTGTGCATCAATGCATCAATGATGGATGCATACCAGGTACTAATGTGTATACTTGTAAACGTACAAAGGAAAGTTCTGAAACTTAGTTTCTGTTCAGTGACAGACTAAGCAAAGTAGGTTCAGAAACATAGGAACTAACGCTAACTTACACTAACACGCACACACCTTATTTTGTAGACAGATAATACTAGCTTCTTTTCATTTTCCGTTTTCAGATTCCTGTTACCAGACAGAATGAAGAGTCATGTCAAAACACAGCGTGAAAAGGGTTATTCTTGTGGTATTTCTAATCAGGATGGCACCAGACAACATCAGAAATCTGAAAATAAAGATTATATTACTGACATTGACAGCCCTTATGTCAAAGATAAAGACGTTTGAATAAATTTCAAATAAGCACTTGTGGGTTTCCATTTTTTTTGAGCTATTAAGTTTAACAGGGTTCATGGACTGCTTTATAATAATTATCATATTGTGGCTCTGTATAGTCTTATCAGATATGAGGCATAATTGGCCAGTGAGGTTTGTAGCAGCAAAGCTATTAGCTTCTAAACTACAATTAGTATTGTGATACATCCTATATGTTTTAGATTTCATCTTCTATTTTCATCTCCTTTGTTTTATTTGCAAATTAATATAGGGAAAAAACAAAAACAAAACAAAAACAAAAACCAAACACCAAACCCAAAACCAGAGAAGAATGCAGAAACATGACTGGTTAAGCTAGTTGCAGGCTTGTGATAAAAGAAGGTCATCTGATATGTATTTTTTTATATACATTTAATTTTGTCCAAGAGGTGTTTACTCTTGTAACAGATCTACATTAACTTTCAAAGTAATGTATGAATCTTGGAAACTGCTAACTTGACTAGTGTTTTGTCTCCAGTCAACTTAGATCCCTCTTTTAATTGTCTGCACACAGTTTAGAAATTACTTCAAAGCTTTTCATCACTCCCAACTCACATTATCAATTGCTACCAAACATTTGTGTATCTACAGCTTGGCTCTGAGACTCTGGCTTCTTTTGAGCTAGCTGGTTTTCCTTCTCCTCTGTTTCATGTAGTTAAATGCTCTGATTGCTCCGTGGTGTAGCAAGGGGCTCTGATTCTGTGGCAGAGCCTAAAAGTGGGTCCTTGTGTAGAGTCTCACACCAAAGTCCCATGCGCTCATCCATCCATACTTTCACAGCTTTCTGAAAAGTTGGCTTCCTAGGAACTTTCTCTTAAATTTTAAAGAAACAAGTAAGACCCTGATAAATAATGTGTTACTGTTTAGAATCAAGTGAAAGATCTATTATTTATAGGCTTGGGGTATTTTTATAAAAACTTCAGAGATGTGCTCAACATAATTATTTGAAAATAGAGTCAACAAAAACAGACTGGAGCCAACAACCATCCCTCAAGATACGAGTAATTAAATAGATGACACTATGCAGGTGAAGAATCTGCCAAACACAGTGCACCGCCCCTTTCAAACTGTGGGTCTAACACAAACAGCTTCCTAAAATCTGTATACATATCCATATTTATATATGTATATATATGGAGAGAGACAATAACATAATAAAGACAATAATGAAGACATCAGCCATTAGCATTTAACCCCAAGTCAGTAAGAAGATCCTATCTGCCACTGCTCCGTTTCATAGCCTTGATTGGGTTTTGCAGTCCTGTGATCTTTTGTCAACCTGACACTTTGTGAAACTATCCTTTACACCAATCCTAAATTGATGTAAGATGTTACTAGTTCAGAGCACTGACATTTTTCTTTCATGGAAATGAGTATATGAGGACACGAGCAAGGACAAAGTTGTCCTAAGGACGGGAAGCATTCAAGAGTAAAAGCCACTCAGAAGCATTCCAGCAATATTTCGGCCTGTTTCCTGTTTAAGCAGCCATCATGGAAACAGCTAGCTAACACTTAAAAAGAGAATTTAAATTAAATCTTTTATTTCCCTTGGAATTACTGAAGAAATATTCGATTACATTTCAAAGGAGTTTAACATGTTTACATTGTTTTACTTTTTTAAATATGCAGGGATGTTTCTGCTTGGAATATAGCATCTCTTTCACAGTAACGTGTTGTTCAATTTCCTGGCTGTGATGCTGCAAAAATATGCTGCTTCTCTTTCTAACTTTGTGCAGACATTTATCTCAGTAATGCTAGCTGGGTTTTTTTTCACCATGCCAACAAACTTCTCCTTTTCCTCTATTAGATTATTAATTTTTAAGGTGATTATTTTCCATTTGAATGATCTTGAAACTCATCCTTTTGGGAAAGACCAGCACAAAACCATAGGTATCACTTAAACCTATTTAGAGAAAGTAAATGGTGCATTGACTTCGCACTGGCCTTTGGCACACGGGTAAATTTTACCTTCTGCTTCAGCTCTTGATTTATAAAAAGCATTTCTCAAAAGCTGTGAGGCACTCAGGCCTAATAATGGATGTCTTATATTTTCTTTAAAAGCCAGGTAGATCACTGAAGAATTACTAAATGATTCACCAGTGGATTGTATTTTCTTTACAAGGCAGCAAAGAGGCACTTTTCAGCAACCAGGTATGGCTGCAGCCATCCCTACCCACGGGCACATGCTCTGTCCCAGGGCAATTGTTGGAAGGAACCCTTTTCATATCCCTTCCTTCCTCCTCCTGTGGCTGTGCTCCGGGGCAGGGAAGAGAGCTTTGCTCTCGCGGGAAATCTGAGGAAGAGATCCAGGTCAGCTTCTTTTCTCATGACTGTTTCACCTTGTTCTAAATTGTCTTTTTTTAATAGGTAATTTATAGTCAAGGATCCTTCTGATTTTCTTCACTGAATAGATAGAGCTCCAGAATAACTCTCCGAATTCCTAACGTTGTTCTGGATTTAACAGACTGCGTGACTGCTATACCAGATTCAACAACAGAGTGAGAAATTACCTGTAACATACTAACTGTAGCTCCCAAGGACCTTGTTACAAGCCAGCTCCCTCTAGCTGTGAAGATGGTGTCATCTTGAATACTAAGGTGGAATAAAGGGAATAAAAATAAAAAGGCTTGAAAAAGAAACATTCAGTGTGTTTTAATCCTCTCAGAGCTCAGTGTGTAACGCAGTGCATGGGGACTTCTGCTCACAAATCCTGTTAGCAAACAACAGGATTTACGTATGTAGTTCCCAAGGCATCACTTTCAAAATTGTTCTCCTCGTGATTTCGCTCCAGCAAAATCAGTTCAGAGTTTATAAAAATTACTTATGGAAAACAGTCTTTTGGGAATATCGGTAGTGCTTTGCCACTTTATGGTCTTTTTCAGATAGTTGTCTCAGAAGAGAGTTCTCTGACTTCTAAGACTCTCTGTCACTTACATCCTTTTTCTGAGTAAGCACTTTCCATTTCATTTCTCTGCGTTCACATGCTGGTTCCTGAAACTAGCTTGTCCCCTTCCATTCCCTTGAATAAAACATGTGGGTTTTTTCTGTTTACACAAATATTTTTTTCAAATTCTAAATCCTATTTTCTTTTATATTTACAAGAACTGGTCAAAACCAAGTTTCACCAAAAAAAGTAACTCAATGAGGATAATGGGAATGTTTTGAAAAGAATGCTTATCTTTACTGACTAAAGGGAAAAAAGTAATCAACTTTGACATCACAAATCTGAATTTCATTTTTGGTTGCCAAAAAATGTTGATTTGGCATTTCTGCTTTCTTCAGTGAGAACCACCCCCTTTAAAATTTAAAATAATTTCAACAATGTAAACAGTTCTTGTTTCTTTGAAATTTGTTTATAGAATGCTCTGCAGCAATTATCTAAGTCAGTGCTTTCCTGTCAACTTAAAATATGCAGATAACTTTTTCTGACAAAGCCTCTTTTTCATTTTATTTGTTCATCTTTTCTACACATATCACTGTTTAATCCATTCCAGTTCAACTCATTCTGAAGGGACAGAGTACTGATGCCAGCAAATTCCATTAAAAAGTACTGCCTCTTATAGGTCATGAGGTTGCACTGAGTCAAGAAGGCAGGATCTCTGAAGCTATAAATAATCCAGGAATAGTGGAATTATTCCCCCATATCATACTAATATTGTCAGCTGCAGTCAACATTTGCCAACAGTTATGGATTGTCAAGGAATACTTCAGCGGTGAAAGTTCTGAAGGGCTGTTGTGTTAGCAGACACATCGTAGTCTCAGGTCAGCTACTGATCGACTGTTACAGATTCACAGATTCACAGATGCATACGGGTTGGAAGGGACCTCTGGAGATTGTCTATTCCAACCCCCCTGCTAGAGCAGGATCACCTAGAGGTGCAGGTTGCACAGGATCACATCCAGGCGGGTTTTGAAGGAGCAAGAGAGGAGACTCCAACCTCTCTGGGCAGCCTGTGCCAGTGCTCTGTCACCCTCACAGTAACGAAGTTTTTTCTCATATTGAGATGGAACTTCCCGTGTTCCAGTTTGTGCCCGTTGCCCCTTGTCCTGTCACTGGGCACCACTGAGAAGAGTCTGCCCCCTTCCTCTGGACACTCACCCTTCAGGTATTTACAAGTGTTGATGAGATCCCCTCTCAGTCTTCTCTTCTTGAGGCTAAACAGACCCATCTCTCTCAGCCTTTCCTCATATGGAAGATGTTCAAGTCCTCTAATCATCCTAGTATCCCTTCACTGGACTCTCTCCAGTAGTTTCCTGTCTGTCTGCAACTGGGGAGCCCAGAACTGAACACAATACTCCAGCTGTGGCCTCATCAGGGCAGAGTAGAGAGGGAGGATAACCTCCTTCAACCAGCTGGCCACACTTTTCTTGATGCACCCCAGGATACTGCTAGCCTTCTTGACTATGAGGGCACACTGCTGGCTCATGGAGAGCTTGTCATCCACCAGGACTCCCAGGTTCTTCTCCGCAGCGCTGCTTCCAAGCAGGTCAACCCCTAACCTGTACTGGTACTTGGAGTTGTTTTTCCCTAGGTGCAGGACCCTACACTTCCCCTTTTTAAATTTCACAGTTTCCCTTTGCCCAGCTCTCCAGCCTGTCCAGGTCTTGCTGAATGGCAGCACAGCCTTCAGGTGTGTCAGGCACCCTTTCCAGCTTGGTATCATCAGCAAACTTGCTGAGGATACACTCTGTCCCCTCATCCAGGTCATTGATGAGTATGTTAAACAAGACCAGACCCAGCACTGATCCCTGTGGCACATCAGTAGATACAGACCTCCACCTAGACTCTGCACTGCTTATCACAACCCTCTGGGCTCTGCCATTCAGCCAGTTCTCTACTGACCTCACTGTCCACTCACCCAACCCACACTTCCTAAGCTTACTAACGAGGATGCTGAGAGACAGTGTCAAAAACCTTGTTGAAGTCAAGGTAGACAACATCCACTGCTCTCCCTTCATCCACCCATCTGGACATGCCATCATAGAAGGCTATCAGGCTGGTCACACATGATTTCCCTTTAGTGAATCCATGTTGACCACTCCCAATAACCTTTTTCTCCCCTAGATGTTTATTAATAACCCCTTTTATTTGCCTTTAATTCTGGCTTATGAGTAGTCATGGAAACACACCATTACTGACATCAGAGGTGGCAATAAAACAGGAATAATAAATCAATGTCATGCAGAATTTTCTGTCCTTGAGCCACCATCCAGGGGACAGTGTGGCTACTCCAGTATTTAATGGCAAGGGCTGAAACTGCCCACGGCCAGCTTCCTTCATCTTGAAAGGGCATGTTGTAATCCTGGCTACAAATCCAGAAGTCAGAAAAATGGGTAATTTTGGTTATGGTGGTGGTGACTTGATACAGCTTTTAATGAATGGAAATAGGTAAGGAATTGTACACATATGAGTTTTATAGCTGCATTGGGATGGCTCTAAGTCATGACAATGGCTCGAGTTTTGCTATGGGGCACCCACTTTTGCACTTGAAAAGTCACAGAGTAAGGGGCACCTTAAACTTGGTGTTATAAGCATTATAGTGTATTTTAGTTGAAACAAACTGAAGGCATTTTTAGGAAAACAAGCTGGAGCAGTAAATTGTAGAAGATCTCATAAATGTAAATGTAATGCCCAAGGCTTAACATTTACTTATTCTGTCTCCTCTTTCTTGTTTGGTTGTTAGTTGTTTTTTTTTTTCCCTTCTCCAAGCAACACTGCATGTGAAGCTTCACAGCGTATCATAAATTTTCTTCCAACTAACAATTAACTTACCTCTGGCTAATACATCTTGCAGAATGACAGCATGGAGCTGCTAACAGTACCTTAGGAGGACATAATAATGGCATGGTGCTTGAGGTTGGGGATAAAGTTTATGAGTTTGACTATCCCTCCAATTTAAACATATTAAAACTTGCTTGTAGGGGAACAGGTATGAATATTTAAACAACTAAATGCATTGCTGAATCTATTTAGAGACCTTTTATGAAAACTAGGACATATATCAGATGTTCTACCATTGATCACAGTCTCTGAGCTCACAGCTACCTGGGCTTGATTGATCACGAGCCTTTGAAAAAACAATTTTAAGGTAGATGCAGAATATATTTTTATTATAAAAAACCCATAAAATATTTAACAGTTTTTGTTGCTGGAATTTGCAAAGGTTTTTGTGGGCTAAAGAAAAGTCTCTGACAAAGAAAGCTAGCATTGAAGGTGGCAGAATTTGACAATCAGAAGGATTATTTGATTCATATTGGAGCTGATGATCTTGAATGATAAAAGAGTTATTTTAAGACTTAGAACACTTCCACTGTTCATTGTTTCCATGGAACAGAAAAAAACAATTCATTTGTGAGCAGCAGTTTATCGCAGAAAGTGTAAGTAGTGAGGCTGAAAAGGAGAAACCTTGGAGTTACCATTTCCCTTCCGAGTGCTGGACCATAGTTAATAACCACTTAACCTTGTTCTCATGGCTTCAAATATATCTGTTTCCTGCTCTAGTTTCTTCAGAAGATCCCTTTCCTTGAAAGATCAGAAATGGGGAGAAAGTCTGATATTAAAAAAAATGCCTTAGAAGACTTCCTCATATCTACAGCCCTTCTCATTATTCTTTCATTCCCAGGCACTTAATTTCCAGTGTTGATTTTATTTTCCCTTCAGAAATGTATTGCAAAGAGAGATGGTTTCCTTAAACATTCTTCTAAGTTCTCAGGAGCAAATACCAACACGTTTTCCCATTTGAGGATGCTTTGTGTTGGTTAACAGTCCTCTGAGAGGACTCCTGAAAGACACTCCATGCCTTCCATTCCCACCACTGACATCCTAGGTCTGCCTGAAGTGGGAGGACCTTTATCCGTCCTCTAGAGACAGAGCAGAATTATCTATCACTGGATGAACTGAAAGTGGTGACAGACTCTGCAAGTTCTTGTTAACAGTTAGAAGACTGTAAACAATCCCCTGGGCTCCTAATGCTAAATCTTTCCTTACTAGCTGTTTGACCTATTACCTGGTCATGAACCTATGCTGCAGTATATCTGAAAATCTTTGTTTAAGAAAAGACATAGGTTATACTTTAAGAAAAAGACCTGTGTGTCAGTCACTCCATTTTCAGTAGGTTCCTTAATGATTTGGGCACATATGCAAATTTTGGAACTTCATTATTAAAAGGACCCAGTTCTCTCTGTTAACTCTTATTTGCTGGACACATAGAAAAGACCTGGCCCTTTGAAAACCAGATTCCTTGTGAATGGCTCAGTATAAGCACTCCAAACACCAGATCTTGTTGGAAAATTCAGGCCAAGAGTTGTCCACTGAAAACGTTATTCTGAAGAATGAAACCTTGTTTGGGAAGAATATTTTACACTTTTGCTTTGTACCACCTCTTTTGTATCTATAATAAGAATTAGGGCTTTTGACTGGTAAGCAATTTCTTAATAATCAGTTTCACAAATGGCAATGACTTTAAAAATAATTTAAGCCATTGATTATTTTTGTTTTCCCCCACAAAGAGAAAGTCAGTTCTTTGAAAATGGGGACAAGCTGGGACTGAGTGTTGAATTGAACCATCCAAGGTATGAGATGTATCTGGAAGAATGTTGTTGCTAGCTAGGGCCAGGAGGTGTGAAGATTAGAGCAACACAACTGGATAGAGGAGAAAGATTAAACTTCAGACCTTTTTTATTTGATTACTAGTTGTTGTTATAAACCAAAATTTAAAAGTCCGGTAGGGATTGAATGCTTTTCTGTTTTATGCATTGGTTCAGAGGATAATTCAGGTCACAGAGGATCTCAGGAAGTCTTTAGTCCAACCTCCTGCACAAACTAGGAGCAGCACATAGTTTAGACTGGGTTACTCAAGTCTTTATCTAATCAAGCGCTGAAAATCCGAGAATGAAGACTAGGATGGAGATGAGCATTTGTGGTTAAAATAACAGCTGTCCTCAGATTTACACCTTCTTGGTCTGAACAGTGATTTAATTTAGTTTTTTTTCATGCCTTGTGTATGTGTCCGCTAGGCAGACATTACCCTGTTGCTTTATTTCTAGCCTTCGGGTCCTCTCAGTCAGAAGTCAAATACTTATTTGAGTGTGCTTTTTGTCTTCTGAATAAAGTTTACATCCTATGTGCTGAAAATGGAAGATAGACTTGTCTTGATGGCAAGCAGTTCCTGAGTAAAAATGAACACTTGGAATGTTAACAACAAAAATGACACTAACTAATATGCCTGCAGTAGAAGGTTATAGGAACAGGTAAAGCACACATGCGATAGGGTGCTATCATTTGCATTGACTTAGAAACATCCATAGATTCTAGATGTTGGAAAGAATCTGGGACATTTCAGACATCTGAAAAAATAACTTCTTGTTTCACTGGTGATTATTCTGTTTTACTAATAAACTGATTAGACATGAGAAACAGCAAAGAATCCAAGTCTATTTTTTACATCTGAATTCGTCCTACAGGTTAGCTAGTGAACTGTGGGAATATGTCGCCCCCAAGATTGTGGTTATGAGATTCCACTTGTGTTCTGGATTGGCAATCATTCTGTCCCACCATGCCCAAAGGCATCATCAAGTCAAAAAAGAGTGGGGGATAATCCTTCAGGAAAAAAGTTGAGCTCAACAACCTACAATTTATACTCATAGGACTGCTGCATGACAGTGTGCATGATGGAGAAATTTGAATCTCAGTGGACCTCTTCAAGAAGCTTGCATATGTAAGTTAAATAGGCTCACAGACTACCATGATCTTCCCTAAAGGCAAGCTGCAAGATGAAGGGCTTACGTAAGAACTAGATTCCCAAGGAAAAGGCAGAGAAGTCTCCTTGACATTGATAGTTGAGAGATGCTGAGTGAGAAATCACTTCGACCTCATTCAGAGAAACAACATTAAACATCAGTTATTTTTATTTTTCTCCATGAACCACTGAAAAATCCTTTGTGAATATTTTGTGTGTGTCTGGATTGTATTACTAAGTTATTCATTTTTACCTTCTTTTTTGTGCTTGCGTTAATGGTAACTTTAGGACATCTGGCAAAGTCTACAACATTCGGCTGCAGGTAAATAGGTACTGGAGTACTCTCACAGTATGTACTGCTGTAATACAGTACCACCAAATTGCTTTGACCAGTTGGTAGTTGGCAATGCAGAGTGTGTGTGTAATTTTTTCCAATGAGTTGCATGGTCCTTGACAAGCAGGAGGACAGTGGAGGTATTGTCTGAGCCCAAGCATCTGCTGGCAAAATTATAACACCTTGTTTTGTCCTTCCTTCTTTACAAAGATAGTATCTTTTTTAGGCTGCAGCAAAGACAAGCCTTAAATATATATATGGAAATATACCATCAGAATAAATGGTAGGACATCAGCCTTTGCCCTTAACAAAACTTCTGAAAAGCCAATATGTCTATTATTTCACTGTCACCTCCAGAACCACAAATAAAGATGCACAAAGATGCATACTGCAGCATGTGTAGCTGCTATTAGTATTACTATGACAGTTAACCTTCTTGATTCTAAACTCAAGAGATTATTGTCAATTTCACGAAATGGTAATTAGTAATCCATATATTGTCCCCTTGGGTAAATCAAATGGTTTATAAATAGCCTTTCATGTATGAAAGGTATAGTTTTTCTATTGAGGTTCAGTTATTTAATGTTACATCCAATTCAGAAGGAAATATACAGCTCCTGCAGGATTCTGACAGAGATACAAGTTGTCCACATGTGATTTTTTTGAGTCTGTTGAATTAAGAACTGAAGTTTTATGGAGAGAGGAAATCTAGACTAGGTCTTTGCTGTTGGACCTCCTTTTCCATGTCACGTTGTACCATTAGTTATGGTATTAGTTCAGGCATTGGAATGGGTTGCCCAGGAAGGTGGTGGAGTCACCGTCCCTGGGGGTGTTTAAAGAAAGGTTGGATGTGGTACTTAGGGACATGGTTTAGTGGGGAATAGGTGGGGGGGGGGCAAGGGTTGGACTGGATGATCCTTGAGGTCTCTTCCAACCTTAATGATTCTATGATTCTGTGATTCTATGATTCTATGATTCTATGATTCTATGATGGTGTTGCCTTTAGTCAGGGCAGCACCAGAGATCTGCACAGGAGATCATATGACTGAGAGCACTACATGCTCAAAAAGGAGCAAGAGGATTTTACTTCACAGTGCTCTGTGATCTTGGTCACATCAAAATTTTTCTCCTTTCGATCCTGGAAAAAACGTGTCCTTGTCTTGCACTGAGGTGCTGAGTATTTGTAAAGTGTTATGTATGAATGTTTCAGAGACATGGGGTGGTGAGGGGGCTGAATAACAGTGGGACATAGGTGAAGCTGAAGAAACAGAGCCAGATAATGCAGAAATAAAGATGGTGGAAAGAAAAGAGGAAGGCAAGAGCTGGAATGACTGAAAGTATAAGCCAGTAGCAGATGACAGAGAAAAAGGGGTTTTTTATTCAAAACAAAACACAGTTTAACTTCTTAAATGTAAATGAAGAAATTAAAAACGGAAGTGGAAAAATAGCCAATAAGAAAATAATCCAGAAATGGAAACGTGGAATTGGAAGAAAGAAAATTTATAGTTTAGTGTAATGAAACACACATTGTATTTCTATATTTTACATGACTCTGCTACTGATGCCAGGGAAGAAGGAAAGATAGCTATTTTATACAAGGATATCATAGCAATATGGTAGGCATTGCTTGACTATTATTAAATGAGTTTAGATGTGATGTAGATAGAACTCAGTTTTCCTTGTGACTCCAAATCTCTGTCTGGATTGGATTTTTATTTTTTTTTAAATAATGTTGGTGAATTCGTGTAGATTCAAAAACAAGAAGATAAAGCAGAGGAAAATTGGCACAGTGCCATGCAACCAAGTTGCAGAAAACTTGTTTTTAAAGGCAGAGGTACAAAGTGTCAGCCACATTCAAACCAAAGAATATGACTCCTATCCTTTGCTTCTCTTGCTACTGTGAAAATGAAACTGGGGAGCATAAAAGTTACCTGGAATTAGCTTTATTATTTCATGGAGTTTTGGGGAGCATTTTTGGTGCTTCAGCAAAACAACTCCAAACCTTAATAGTGTCATGGTATTACCATTGAACGTTTCAAAGGACTTTAAATGTTGTCTTGCAACACTGCCTAATTACTGCAAGAGGTAACTGTAGATGGTAACAGCTCCAGCTTTATCCAGTTTATGTTCTTGATTCTACTCATTTCAGTGATCCTTTATGGGAATGCAAGGGCCTCTATGCCAGTGGCAGGCTCAGGAGGAGTCAGTAGGAAATTTGCAGTTGCTGCTCTGCAAAAGCCAGCAACACCAGTCACGGGACACTTACCAATTTTTCAAAATTTGCTATACTCTACCCCTTCTTTTCTTTCATTGTGTGCTACATGCCTAATACTGTATCATTTCCTGCAACATTGTGAATGAAGGGACAAAAATGTAGGGGGTTTTGTTCTCTCCAATGCACCACCACCCACCACAGAAGTTCTGACCCACCCATGTGATATTTCTAGTAGGAGAACATTTACCCTCAGTAAGATGAGTCATTCTGCTGTTTGCTTTGCTTCTTTCTTTTGTTCATATTTATGTTGAATCCAAACCCAAAGGAAAAGCTTACCCTTCACTTCCAATTACCATTTTGGAAAGACAGTAGAAATAATAAATTTCTTGTATTGAAGAAACTCAGGAGATTAACTCATACAACAGCATTAAAATTGGAAATGAAAAAAGACTTTTTTTTTCTCTAGATGAATATGGTGAGAAGAAATTACAATGAAAACCAATGGCAATCTAGCACTGCATCTGTACACAAACTTTAAAAATCTCAGTTGACCACAAAACTTACATACCTATTAAAATGTCAATACTATGTAAATAAAGGTATACAAAACCAAATTACTGTTGTACCTTATTCTCATAAGATTTTGGGGGGTTCAGTGAGACAGAGAATTCTCAGTCTAACTTATTCAGTATCTGCTGTTTCATATATAGAGATAATAAGACTAGGAATTTCAGGCTGCAGTCATTAAAAAAAAATTACTAGAAATAATAATAAAAATCAGTGGCTTACTGCTAAAAATTAGTAGCATTACTGAATTGATTTTGTGGGGTTCACTGCGTTATTCTCTTCAGAGTATCCATTATTTACCAAAATATTTATGTGGCTGCCTTCTACATGATGGCCAAACTCTAAACCCCTTGCTTCTTCCTCACAAACTCACCTTAGTCTTCTCTGCACTTAAAGTCAGCAAGTTGCTTCTCATCAACCCATGGTGTTCCCAGAGCTTGCAGGACACTTGGCAAGTAGTTCATTTGGTGGGTTTTGCACTACATTCACCGCTGCGTGTTTTCTCTGTGCTACTGGTACCACAGTGGATGTTTCCTTATCAGCTGGTTTGGTCCTTTCCCTTTGCCAGTATGAAGGAACTGTGGAGCATTGGGTGATAATACAGATGAGAGCCCTGAGGGTGGAGGAACAATAAACCCCAGTGTTCTACCTGAAAAACTGAGCTATGGACCCAGCTAGTACTTAGCCACTTTTCTTCACCTTAGGAATGGCCCAAAGGAACTGTATAATTTTTGTGATAGGGAAAAGAAAAAAAAAAAGGTACATTATTTAGGTCAACAAGAGTTTTAACACTAACATACTGTGCTTCTGCAAGGGTGAAAAAATGGGCATTTTAAGCTTAATGGTAACAAGAATTCCTCCACATTAGGTACTTGTTCTCACATCTTAAACCGAGATTTCTGATCTTAGATTTATTCCATAATGGTATAGAAAAAAAAAGAAATTTAGAGAATGTTTTACTGATTTCTGAAATTTAATAGGTGTAATTATTCTTTCTCTCTTTAAGACTGGTTCTATTATCCTTGCAAACATTACTCTTCTTGTCTTTTTATCTGTTTTTTGTTTTGACATTACACTTTATTCTTTCCTTTCAGAGAAAGCAAGAAGTATCATATGTAGACAGCAGAAACTTAACTGAAGTCAAGATGATATATAGAAATATAAAATGTGAGAAATGGACAGAACAATGGTAAAGTGCCCTGTAAATTTGTATAGAATATCTGACACAGACCTGGAAAGCCACCAAAGCCATAAGACATACATCTTGGCTTGTAACTTGATTAAAACACTGATGCAAAATTTTGCTCTCAGAGCTGGACAATAAATTGCTTTGTGTTGGTGTTGCATGTTCGTTGTACATTGAACCCTTCTGTTGACATCTGTGCAAGACCCTCACTTTAAGGGTTGCACATTGAACTTGGTTGTGATGGCTTTGTGATGAAGACAAACACGATGATGAAGACGAAGAGGAGAATGAAGATGAAGACAAGGACAAACCCAAGCTTCCCCTCTTCCTGAAATGTAGCATTTTGTCAGAGCTGCCTATTTTCACTTGTGTTTCCTCTGGTTTTAGAACCTTTCTTTCAACACACTGGATATGTCAGAAGTATGTCTAATGAGTTACAGTGTGCTGCGTTCAGTTCCTGCTAAAGCATAACTGCCTGGAAGAGCAGAGACATGCTCTGTCATCCATGGCTCTGTAACAGAGTAACTCCCTTATGGTTTAACCTTGAAAACATTGCTTATATTCCCTTTCTGCTGCATGAGTGTAATGACACAGGACATTTTTCTGATCAATGGCTGAAAAGTTTTATAAAAGAGTTCCTCGTTTTACAGGTGAAGAATCCCTTGCTGTAAAGGATAACTATCCTAAGTGCTGTAACATCCCCTGACTCTGTCTTGAAGTTGGCTGTGCCGTTCAGTGTAAAGGGTTCAATTTTTTCAATTATGAGCTTGCAGTGGTTTCACCTTGGCTAAACATCAGGTGTCCACCAAGCCGCTCTATCACTCACCTCCTCATCAGGGCAGAGAGGGGAGAGGGAAAAAAAATAGCATGGAAAAGACAACTCCAAAATCATGGGTTTAGAAAAAGGCAGTTTTAATATAGCAAAAGCAAGACCACGCGTGGAAGCAAAGCAAGGAAAAAACAAAAGATTATTCTAAAGATTATTCTCTGCTTCCCATCAGCAGGCGATGTCCAGCCACTTCCTGGGAAGCAGGGCTTCCAAAAGCGTAGTGGTTACCCCGGAAGACAAAACATTGGAAAAAACTAATGCCTTCCGTTCCTGCCCCTCTCCCTCAGCTTCCCATTGCTGAGCAGATGTCATCTGGTATGGAATATCTGTTTGGCCAGTCTGGGTCAGCTGCCCTGGCTGTGTCCCCTCC
>VWZZ01000192.1:577922-610595 GCA_013399095.1 Psophia crepitans
GAGGAAAACAGCCAAATCTGTCTTATTGAAAGCAGAATGATATCCTTTAGAGATTACCAAACAGCATCATTTTTTTGATGTCTAGCTCTTCTCTTTTTCATGTAGGAAAGAAGGAACAAAAGCAAATGTGTCCAAAAGCCAGGAAAGGATTTTTTGTGAGGGATTGCAGAGGTTTTTTGCTGCTCATTTGTTGTTTTTGCATACTAATCTCTACGACAAACTGTGCTTGATTCTGCTTCTGTTGATATCAGTGATGAAACTCCCATGGATTTTAGCTGGAACAGCATCAAACCATATTTTGCTGATGGTTTGAATGAAAAATCATATTTTCTCATGTATAAGTTTCATGTATAATTTCTTGGCCTCTTTCCTTCACAGTCTCTGTCTAGAGGCATGGAGACCTTGTAGGAGCTTAATTTATAATATCCCTGTTACTGTCATGGCAACAAATTACAATGTCAAATTTCCAAGGACTGTATTGTTACAACTCACAAATAGCTCTCAGGAAAGGATACTACTAAATTTCACTGAAGGCCTATAACAGACCATGAAGAAAGAACATATCTGAATCTCTGCCTTTGGATATGCTTTCTACTCCTACCTCATCTGTTTGAGCAACTCTTGGTCTTCAGAAACCATTAAATAATTGTCTTGTGCTTAATATTTCCTTTGGGAAAATGTAGCAGATATATGGCTCAGCTCAAGTCTCCCTGTTACCTAAATGTCAGATCACACCTCCTACGGTCATTTTTTTTTTTTTACTTCCTTCCCCCCTTCCCCCCTACTCCCCCCCAAACCCCATCATTCATCATGGTTCCTGCAGGGAATCTAGCTTCAACCTTAAGTACCATAAGGAACAGCTGTAGGTGCTCCATCACAGACAAGGCCACTAGCCCATAATTCATATCTGCAATGTTGGGTCTGGTACTTAAGGACATGGTTTAGTGGGTAATAGGTGGTAGGGGGATGGTTGGACTAGACGAGATCTCTTGCAACCTTAATGATTCTATGATTCTATGAATGCCGGCAGTGTGCAAAAAGATTCCTGTACCCATTGCTGTGCTGACTGTACTTCAAAAAAATATTAAGTAGTTAAAGAGAGGGATGTAAATTCATCTACGCACCATATGTATGAGTTACTGTAGCCTCATGTTTCTTCTGCAGAAACAATTCCATGGGAACATCAAAATGATACCNAAAAAGCATCGGGAAATAATTGCTGACCCTTGGGATTAGTTTCCTTTCTTTCACAGCCATCTTAAGCATGAAAAAAGTCCTTCCTTGAACTTATCTGTGTGATTAAACAGCATTTCTGTGAGTGAGAGCCAAAGCATCTAGTCTGAAGCCCTTTGAAACAGTTGATCTGACTTGGCACTCCGCTATTTTATCCTTGTCTTAGCAGAAAGCGTAATTGCAAGCAAAGTCTTTCTGGGACCATCTGAGTTCCTTGAGTGAGGAAAACAGCCAAATCTGTCTTATTGAAAGCAGAATGATATCCTTTAGAGATTACCGAACAGCATCATTTTTTTGATGTCTAGCTCTTCTCTTTTTCATGTAGGAAAGAAGGAACAAAAGCAAATGTGTCCAAAAGCCAGGAAAGGATTTTTTGTGAGGGATTGCAGAGGTTTTTTGCTGCTCATTTGTTGTTTTTGCATACTAATCTCTACGACAAACTGTGCTTGATTCTGCTTCTGTTGATATCAGTGATGAAACTCCCATGGATTTTAGCTGGAACAGCATCAAACCATATTTTGCTGATGGTTTGAATGAAAAATCATATTTTCTCATGTATAAGTTTCATGTATAATTTCTTGGCCTCTTTCCTTCACAGTCTCTGTCTAGAGGCATGGAGACCTTGTAGGAGCTTAATTTATAATATCCCTGTTACTGTCATGGCAACAAATTACAATGTCAAATTTCCAAGGACTGTATTGTTACAACTCACAAATAGCTCTCAGGAAAGGATACTACTAAATTTCACTGAAGGCCTATAACAGACCATGAAGAAAGAACATATCTGAATCTCTGCCTTTGGATATGCTTTCTACTCCTACCTCATCTGTTTGAGCAACTCTTGGTCTTCAGAAACCATTAAATAATTGTCTTGTGCTTAATATTTCCTTTGGGAAAATGTAGCAGATATATGGCTCAGCTCAAGTCTCCCTGTTACCTAAATGTCAGATCACACCTCCTACGGTCATTTTTTTTTTTTTACTTCCTTCCCCCCTTCCCCCCTACTCCCCCCCAAACCCCATCATTCATCATGGTTCCTGCAGGGAATCTAGCTTCAACCTTAAGTACCATAAGGAACAGCTGTAGGTGCTCCATCACAGACAAGGCCACTAGCCCATAATTCATATCTGCAATGTTGGGTCTGGTACTTAAGGACATGGTTTAGTGGGTAATAGGTGGTAGGGGGATGGTTGGACTAGACGAGATCTCTTGCAACCTTAATGATTCTATGATTCTATGAATGCCGGCAGTGTGCAAAAAGATTCCTGTACCCATTGCTGTGCTGACTGTACTTCAAAAAAATATTAAGTAGTTAAAGAGAGGGATGTAAATTCATCTACGCACCATATGTATGAGTTACTGTAGCCTCATGTTTCTTCTGCAGAAACAATTCCATGGGAACATCAAAATGATACCCTTCATTTTAAAACTGGACTCCCAAGAAAAATCCTAATTATGTTATGAGCTCTATTGGGCTAACGAGTGTGAATTCTATGTTCAAGTTTGTCTATATAGAAAAATTCTTGTAAGGAGATTAGTGTACCAAGAGTAGTTTTTTCTCACCAACATGAACTAGGAAAACTGACAATACATGCATTTGTTTTACAGAACAGCTACAGCAATAAAGTTGAACTGTGATCACAGTAATAGTCTGAGCAGTACTTGAAGAAGGATGATTGTAAACTCCATGTTTGAATGTTTTTATGCTGAATAAAGTACCTTTTCAAAATTAGATTGATCTAGTCTAATGTAATTTATATTAATTTAACTTAATTTAATTTAAAATTAGATTAAATATAAATCCAATCTTTACAAAGATGGTCATGCAGAAAGTCAATGAGAAACATCTGCTCCAGAAAAAATTTTCTGGGTAGATAAGCCATTCGATACAGGAAAGTGACCCCAGAGTGACTGAGTGGCTGCAGCGTCACCTCTGCGGTCACAGACATGCACACACATTTATACTGAGCTTGCTGTGAGATGAAAAGTATTATCTTGGCTCATGGTAAAGGTGGTGTAAGGTCGTGCATTTTAGCTGCAGTCAGGGTAGCAAGGAGATTGGGAGATGCACATACTGTCTGGCAATGTGATTTGACTCAAGATCAGTTCGGCCCTAGTAACAATTGCTAGAGATTATCTGGCCATCAGCCTGGCATCTGCAGTGCTATTACACTTTCTGTATTTGCCTTCATTTTCCCTCAGAACTGAAAGGAACTGTAAAAGGTCAACAGCTGAGAAGATGGCCTCTGAAAAGAAGTAAAAGGAAATTAAACTGGGTTCCTCTGGACTTTCCACTGAAGAAGTCTTTTCAAGGGATTTTTGTCACTATCCTTTTTCTCTAAATATGTATGTAAGACTCAAAGTTTACATAACTGGTGGTTTGGATGAAGTTATCAGAATAGACATGCTCCCAACTATGTGGGCAGAAATTTCCTACTGCTGTTTTGATTGACATGTGAAGACATAAGTTAAAGCATTTATCTTTTTTTTTTCACCCTCCAGAAAAAGAAGGAAAAAACCAACACCCCTAAACCTACTTTTTTTTTTGTTTCAAGATTTTTTCACAACACATGAAAAGAAATTCTCTCATAGTCCGAGTGAGAATTGTAGCAGTTAGGCTGAAAGACCTAGCAAAACAAAGAAAAGCACAACAGATTGGTATTTAGCAAGACATTTCAAATAACAGGGACAATCACCAGTAGCCAATCTTTTATTTAGTTAGAGATGGCTTCCACCCTAGCTGGTTACAAAGCCATTCTACTTTTTGACTATGTCTTGTCCAAGTGTTCTGAATGATGTGCCAAGGAGATGTGAGTGCTATCAACACTAATCGTGTTTCAGGGTTAACCATGCAAGAATTTAGTGGGGTTCTGTAAAGAAAGGTGTTCATGTAAAATAAAAGGAGTCGAGGCAAAAAGGATGCATTGCCTTAATGAGGGGGTATTGAGAAAGGCTAGATTTTAGTCTAATGAGGCCAGTTCCCTAAGAGTCCCAGTGCATAGAAATTTCAGTGCATAGAAATCAGCTGCAATGGTAGATGATTTGGAGCAGTTAAATTACTCTCTGTCTGTTGGCTATCTTCTTGAAGCATCTCGAACTATTGTGTTCATCCCATACTGCCTCATCATGGCTTCTTTATTCTGTGCTGGGAAAAACCTGTAATGTTTTTCAAGCCATGACAGGGTGCTTTTACACAAAGTAAGCATAGCCCTAGCTATGGGGAGTTCATTAGATGAAAAGAAATGGAGAAGGTGGAGACACATGAAGAGAAACCCATGTAGTCATTTTTGCACTGCGTGGGGGAGAAGTTGGGAGGTAAGGAAAAAGTGGGATTCTCTGTTTGCACATCTTATTAGGCAGAATTGCAGAAGGACTTAAGGTCTGTTTACACTCTGCAGTCCAGTAATGTTGAAAGACAGCCAAGTTACTCATGGAACTAAAAGCAGAGGAGTCAAAGTGGAATGGTGCTGTGCTCAGGCTAAATTAAACTGTTTAGAAAATAACGAGCACTGGTGGAACTCGGTGCTAAGGTAGCTACACTTCCTCCAGGCTGGAGCTGGTATGACTGTGCAGCACTTCACTGAATACACTCATATTAATCTCTAGGAGATCCTTAAATGTGGAGTTTGCTCAATGAACTGGAATAATTAGGAGAGCAGATAACAAGAAAATTAATCTCTTTTGCTCTACAAAACAGAATGATTGTTTGGCTGATGCTGCCGTTAAGTCCACCTTGAAGCTTTTCATTCATGCCCTACACTAGCCAGACACCCAGCAGATCCCATTCCTCAGAGTGCTGTCTGACGGCCCCATACTGGTTTCAGAGTGCTGTCTGATGTCTCCATACTGGTCCTTCTTCTGATGTGGCTCCAAAATTCATATTTCTTTACTGCAATCTGATTAAATCCTTTGGGATCACTGTTATGGATAGTCTTCTATTATCTTTTAGGTAAGGTGAGCTGGAAAATGTGAAATGGAGGAGGTTAAACGGAATAAAGTGTAGGTAGGGACTGGGTGTTTTAAACAAGTCTGGTGCTTATGTTGCAAAGCAATTGTGTAAATAGTGGGATCAGCAAATACAAGCCTTGGAATAGTAAGATGACATTAGAAGACTACAAAACATTGAATTGTTTTGCTCAGATTTTAGCTTGGTTTAAAGTTCACGAGTATAATTATAAGGAATGAGAAGATAAGGCTTTTGTATCAGGATGTTAGGAGACATTGTTTGGAAAAAATGGGTAATCCTGCAACGAAGATTTACTTTAGAATTTGAGACAGACTCTGTGTGAATGCAGAGTTAGGATTTGCGTTAGGATTTATCTCTCCCTGCAGAACGTGTCACTCTTGTAATTATTCATTTCTCCAAAGTCTCATTAAATTAAACATTTTATATGAATTGTCTCCTAGCAATACAAAAAGTGCTTGAAATCTGAAGGAAAGTAGTTTGAAAACACAGGAAAACAGAAAGCTAACTGGATTATCCAAAAAGATGTTTTCTAATTAAAAGTAAATTGCTACCTGAAAAGATGAGCTCCTACACCTGCCACCAACATACGAAACACAAAAGAGTAACTCTCTGTCCGTGAGAGTTGGAGCATGGGCTACACTGCTTCCCACTCTGAAGGGAAGGGTCGAAGGGCTGCTTGACTTACCAGAGAGAAAGGAAAACACATTTAAAAAAATTCTTGATATGTTCCCGACTTTTGCTTTATCTGCATTACAAGATTTCAGAAAGCAAACTACGTATTCGGATGTAACTTAGTACTATGATTAACTCTTTCTTTCTTTCTTTTTTTTTCTTTCTTTTTTTTTTTTTTACTGTTTCCTCTTTTATAAGCAGATTATCTCTGGAGTCTACTATATGATTATCTGCTATATTTGAGAAATTTGTTCTAGTTCTGGAGGATGTCCATACATCTGCGGAATGTGTGACGTACTAAGATATTATCAGTCTGGGAGGACACAGTGGAAGTGCAGGAGTTAGGGTTCAAGGAACTTACACATCTGCAGAATCAGTTGACAGGAAAACCCTGGCACTTGGCAAAAAAAATTGTTGCGGTACACCAGCCACCAACAAAGTCAGCCTGGTGCACCCGCCACCTATGCGTCCCAGCCGAGGTCTAGCTTCAGGGCTGCACTGCGGTTTCCACAGCACGTTCCATTTTCCTCATAACGCTGACCCAGTGCTAACCATGAGCTGTACAGCAGTTGTCACAGGAAAGGCTGAGCCATTCTGACGGAAAAAAGTCCTTCCCGAATATTTAAAACACCTTGAGGACTCAGGAGTCAAGCCTTCAGCTGGTGTAAAGAAAGATTGTTGCGTTACTGTCTCTGGAGCTCTCGTTCCCCAAGTGAGCTTTGTTTTTTATGGCAGCAACGGGAAGCTTTTTGTTTCTTTAGTTTTTTGAAAATAGGCTGCTGTTCTGTGTGAGCTCTGAATTGTATTTCTAATGCGCAGCATTGCTCACTTCTAAAATCACCTCTGGAGAGTGTAATTGGAGTCCCTCTGGCTGAGGCATTTGCCTCAGCTATATTTTCTCCTGCTGTTCAGCTCAGCGATGTTTTTCACAGTGAAAGTATTGCAGTCACTTATTCCCGTCTCAGGTGACCATCCTTATTGGGAAAGCAACGTGTGCAGCACCTAGAAAGACAAAATCACTCAGAATTGAAGTGAAGCCTTCAATGGATTCTGTAAACACCACATTAACATTGAAAGAACATACATATTTTACAAGTTTTTACATGAGCAGAATGAATTAGATTTTTCAGAAGAAATTAACATCTGGTGCTAGATGAAAGTGCTGTGGTTTTAAATTGTGTTAAACAGTGATGTCTGAACACAACAAATACCAATTATTAAAAATGAGCTGGAACATGTTTAACAGTGAAGTGGGATCCCAATTAATCATAAAATCATGGAATCATAGAATCTTTAAGGTTGGAAAAGACCTCTAAGTTCATCAAGTCCAACTGTCAACCAAACACCACAATGTCTCCTAAACCATATCTGAAAGTGCCACATCTACACACTTTTTGAACACCTCCAGCGATGGTGACTCCACCACCTCCCTGGAGAGCCTGTTCCAATGCCCGACCACTCTTTCAGTGAAGAAATTTTCACTAATATCCAATCTAAACCTCCCCTGATGCAACTTGAGGCCATTCCCTCTTGTCCTGTCGCTTGTTACGTGAGAGAAGAGACCAATACCTACCCCACTACAGCCTCCTTTCAAGTAGTTGTAGAGAGTGATAAAGTCTCCCCTCAGCCTCCTCTTCTCAGGATTAAACACCTCCGGTTCCTTCAGCCACTCCTCACAAGACTTGTGCTCCAGACACTTCACCAGTTTTGTTGCCCTTCTCTGGACATGCTCCGGTAGCTCAATGTCCTTCTTGTAGTGAGGGGCCCAAAACTGGACACAGCACATGAGGTGTGGCCTCACCAGGGCTGAGTACAGGGGGACAATCACTTCCCTACTCCTGCTGGCCACACTATTCCTGATACAAGCCAGGATGCTGTTGGCCTTCTTGGCCACCTGGGCACACTGCTGGCTCATGTTCAGCCAGCTGTCAACCAGTACCCCCAGGTCCTTCTCTGCCAGGCAGCTCTCCAGCCACTCCGCCTCAAGCCTGTAGCGCTGCCCGGGGTTGTTGTGACCAAAGTGCAGAACCCAGCACTTGGCCTTGTTGAGTCTCATACAACTGGCCTCAGACCATTGATTCAGCCTGTCCAGATCCCTCTGCAGAGCCTTCCCATCCTCAAGCAGATCAACACTCCCTTCCAACTTGATGTCATCCGCAAACTTACCGAGGGTGCACTTGATCCCCTCATCCAGGTCATTGATAAAGATATTAGAAAAGACTGGGTACTTTTTCATTATAATTTTTCTGCAAGTTTTGGTTGTTATATTCCATTATTTTCCAGGACAATGTGAAACTTCTTCCTCTGCTTTCCAAATACAGTCCATAACTTCTGGGTTTATATCAAGTTCATATCAGTATGTAACAGACACTTCAAGAGCAACAGGTTAGGTGTACCTGCTTTATGTAGATAAGAATCATCTGCAATAGGTAATAAAGAAAAATTAAGCTGGTATACAAGACAGAAGCACACACAAAACACAATGACTTTTTTCTGTATTTTTCCATAAAAACTGAAATAAAACCAGAAGCTCGGTTTCAGAATCTCAGTAAGCCTTGAAACATATCTCTGGCCCTGAGTGCTGCCAAAGGGTAGGAAAACACTGAATTTTTCCATTCTACTTTCCCTGCAATTACAAGAAACTAATGGAATGGAAGAGGTAATTTTATTTATAAACCACTGACAGATCATTTCTGCAAAATCACTGTCTGGCCTCAACAGCTACTGATATGGATAAGACTATTAAAATGAAGTGGAATTTCAGTTTATGGTGTTTAGGGCATAACTGTTTGACTGTTGATCAGAATGAGAAACACAAGAATAGGAAGGAGCAATGAGTTGAAGCAATATGTGATGTGGTACCTCACTTGAAGAAATATGTAGCAATCTTACAAAAGAGCTGATCTTCTTCATTCTCATCTCTGGACTGTTGCTGTTATGTCTTTGATTTACCTGCTGTTAAATACCAAGCTGAAATTATTGCAGGAAGAAAGTTTTTTATTTATTTGTTTCCTCTGTAGCGTCCAACTTTATCCTTAAAATAGTTTTTCTCCAGCATTGATATAATATAACATTGAAGTGCCAAGATACCATTCCGAACTCTTTTAAGGTTTCTTCATCTGTCCCAGCTGGTGAATTAATTCAAATTAGTAATGCTAGTAAAGCCACAGCAATAGAAAATTCACCCCATTGGTAAGATCCAAGCTTTAAAGAGTGCATGCTACCATTTACATATGCATACACAAACAGCTGGATGCTTGTCCTTTTTGAGAATATAGGTTCAGCACTAGAGTGTGTGAGTAATATGTTATTGTGGGTGAACAAAACCGTTTCTTCAGCAAACTGGAAGGCAAGCTTGAAGATATGACCAGAAATCTTCATGTCCAGCTGGAACTAGCTTGGAACCAATATGGAACTGTTTTTTGCTTTGCCTTGCTATGACAGGGAGCTAGGAATAAACATCAAAACAAAACCTTCAATATTTTGCAGTCAGCAATATCACATGTGATACTGGTAGGTGAAAGATATAAGACAAACAGATTATTCTGCTTTCAACATATACAGCTTGAACACAGCACTGTAGATTCTCCAAGATTTGGAACACAGTTTCTTTCATTGATTGGAAGAAGTCGAAGTCTTCAAATCTGAAGGTAGAGGAACAGAAAAACTGATATGATGAGATATTTTCTAAAATAAGATGCGCCCCAATTAAGTTCATTCCTAAATAAGAGATATCTCTAGTGCTGCAAGAGATGTTCTCCTTCTGATTAGATAGGGGTATGAGAAGCTGCTGGTCAGCACTTAAGATTAACTATTCAATGTCTATTATTATAATTTATTTTATTTTAAACTATTAAGATTAACTTTTCAAACTCCTATCCTTTGACAACATTATTTAAAATTCTATAATGTGCAGGCAAGGTATTTAGCTCCTCTTGTTTACAGCAGCATTAGTTATTATCCATAACTTTTCAGGAATGATCAGTCAACATCCTTTTAATCATCTCTGTTCTGTTTTATTCCTTCAACATATGAAATTTTAACTATGTTTAACTATGTTTCTGCTCATTTCTCTTCCAGATTATTCCCTTTTCAGTTGGGCACATACAGTGTTTTGTTTCTGTGATTAGCTTTGTTTACACTCCTGTTTACTCTTCCTGGACTTTTTGGGTTACAGTTAAAAACAGTAAAAAAAATACAGTTAAATTGTATTTAACTAAAACTTGTCCTGACTTCAGCAGAGAGTCAGTTCCTTTCTCAGATGTACCTTAGGAAGCATGCGTGCTGTGGATTTCCCATGTCTGCAGCTTACTCCATTATCTTCTTCAGTGTAATGGCAGTAGACTACTTGTTGTTATGAATTGTATTTTAGTAAAATTTTAAGTTCTTTTTACTGTTGCAGAAGCCTTTGAGAAGGATCTTCATGGAGATATATTACTGAGATGCAGGCAGCTCAACCTCAAAGCTTTGTCTGCTTCTGGATCTTGATGTGAATCCAGTGCTCTGCAACAAAAATCCATTCACTAGAGATATTAAAAAAAGCTTCTTTTCAGAAGCACTTATGGCTTTCAGGGCATGTGTCCCATTGACCTTTACTGTGCTACTAGGAATACTAGCTCTTACTGTTTCAACATTCTGGGCAAAGTAATTTCCACACCCTCACAGCAAATTGGTATCGCCAGTAATTAGTCAGTATTTAGTGCACTTCAGAAATGCTGTCTTCCTGGTTCTGCCAGCTGGGTACCGCTTATTGAGAAGTTAAGTCAGTCTCAGTCTCTTATACCTATAATCCACAGCTTTTAAAAAAAAATTCTTCCACGTTAGAAGCTCACTAATATTATTTATTAAGTATTTTTGAGCAACAGCCCCTTCTTAGCATGGCACTAGAAGAAGATAATTAAAATACGTAGACTTTTTCCAGACACTGTATTGTAGGTCAATGAGAAAGTATATGTGTGAGACAGGAATTTCTGGTTGAAATTCTGTGGTCTGTGTAGTGTAGGGTCTCAGACTAATTATTTGCTATGATCTTTTAAAATTTTGACTGTATGAACAATGCAATATTCACTGACCCAAATTTCAACAGTAACAATGATCTCATTACACCTAGAGAAGGAGAGGGTGTGTTATTTTGTCATAGCTGTTAATTTTGTATGACGCTTATGTAAAAGGAATAAAATATTTTATTATGAAAATTCTATTTCTGATCCAGTTTTCAAGCAACTTTTTGTGCTGTGTAAACATAAGCTAATCTTCACTGTGCAACAGAGGGCAAAAAAATTCTGTAGGAACAATGTTAACTCTGCTATATGACTTTTAATACTACTATGACATAAAGCACCTCTTCACTTTCTTCTTCAATCTTGTAGTAGTGACATCATGCACCATAAATCAGACTTACTGACTCATGAATTAGCAGGCCTACAAGCATATACTGACAGGACAATTAAATGGTCCAGAGTAAACTGCTTTCAGCCCTACATCAGCAGAGAAGGAGAGGAACACAAAGAATTTATGATTCCTGTGAAGAACATCTAGTTGACTCAAAACACCTGCTATCCATACCTAATACCTCTGCATCCAGTGATGGAGACCATCGCTTTTTGCTTTTAGAGGTATGAATCTTGTTTAACATACTCTGGATATGTAAAGTTAGGCACATGGTAGGCTCAGAATCTGTACTTAGAAACTGCAATATCTGAAGTGAGCAAATGTCAGGCTAGATTTCACCTTAGTTATGTATGCCATATTTGTACTCCCTGGATTTCATCTGATTACTAGTAAACAGAGTCACTGGTATAGGCTGTACCCTTTACCCCCAATTTCCCCTTCCACCAAACATCTCCTTCCACGAATTTTTCTTTTGCCATTATTTTACGTTTTGAAGAGTATTGCAGTGACAAAAGCAATCAAAACCATGGAGAGAGCTACGAAAGTTACGTAAATCATGTTTGACTTACTGGATTGGTATAAAGATTGGATTGAAGCTGAATTGTGAATAACAACAGTATTAGCGAACATGAGAAGGTTTAAAATGGGATATTAAAAAGGATTTTCATGTAACAAAATGATTGCTAACTCCCTCCCATCACTGTTTCACCCAAAATATGAATGGAGCCCTAACCATGGATAGCAGACCCATGTTTAAAAATGCCAAAAAAGAGAACATGAGTAAAGAATACATATTAAAAGACAGCAGCATAAGATAGAAAGGGGAAAATGAAAGCCACACCACTGCCTTATTGCTGACAGCTGCACTAAAATGTTCATACAATTGCTTGTATGCTGACACCTTTATCAAAATCTCTCATATATTAATTATTTCTACAGGAAACCTGAAATTATAACAGTAGATATCTTAGTTACTGGACAAAAAATGGAAGAAACACTGTGGCTATTTATCTATAGACAAATCTTAGGTCAGATGCAACTAATCACCAAATGCATATTTTTAAGAACGCCCAAGGTCCCTGTTTTTTTAAAATCCCTAGGTAGCTACTCCCACTGAAAGTCAAAGATGTTCTGATTAACAGTTTCACTTAGTTGTTTAACCATTTCACTGGTTAAAATGACCTTCCATCCATTTTGAGGCTCCTACTCAGAGTAAAGCTCCCCAGTAGTTAAATCCTTGTTAAAGGATGTAAACTTATGTCACCTATGCTTCCCCTAATGCTGTTCTTGTCTCTGCTGCCCCTGCTCTGTCCTGGAGCCAGCCACCCTCCCCATTCCACCTGAGTCCTGCCTACTAAACTGCTGAAAATGGTCAGCCACCCGAGGAGTGACCCTAAAAAAAATTCCTGCCTGGTTGCAATCAAAAGGCAGACATTTGAGTCCAATATCGGTTGTATTTTGTGAGAGGGAAAGGAAGATGTACGTTCCCAGCAAACTTGAGCTATGCCTGGAAAAGGCATTGAAAAAAAATTATAGATCTGCAGTGTCACTTCATAAGTTAGAAAAAGGATGTGGGATAATAAATACCTGCGCTCATCCTCCTTCACTGAAGTTGTTTTTCATTTTGATTAGTGATTTTAAAAGGCTCGTTTCTTCATTTTCTATTTTACCTCTAGGAAGGTTTTCTATTATACAGTTCCTATAAGTACAGGAAAATAGAGATCACAATAAACCAATATATTTACTGAGACTAGAACTTTCTTCTGAAATGAAATTATGCTGGTGCTATAAAGAGCTGAAAATATTTTACCAAGGTATTAACAGCCTAAGGATCTGTATTAATGACAGGCTTGTTAGAGTGTGAAATGCCTCCTGGCTTTTCTGCAGGTGTTTAAACTAATTAACTGCTAAGAATAAGGGAATAATTTTCCTTTCACTGTCACTTTGAGACTTTCAAATTTTCAGACTTTACTGATATCTGACCTGCTTTACATCAGTGCAAGTGAGAGAAGCATCAAGCCAAACTCCACATACACAGCAGCACTGGTCTGAAGAATGAGCTGGAAATAGTATTATTAACTAAACCCACCTTTTGAGTAAAGGGTAAGCCAACCTATAACACAATGACAAAAAAAATGCATTCTAATTATAAGACTTTTTGCTTCATTTTTGGCACCCATGTAAAATGAGTTACTTCAAACTGACATTTGGCAATTCTGCATCAATTAAAATAAACAAAAGCAAATTAAAAGAAAAACACTAACAAGCCACAAAATTTATGCATGTCCTTCCTTTACCAAATTCAGAAGAATCTGAATTTGGTAAAAATGATTGACGTACTTCTCCAAATGCTGACTGGTTTTGTAAGTTGTTTTAATTTGTGGAGGGGAAATCTGCCCACGTATATTCTTAAAATTGTAGACAAATTAAAGGACAGAAGATACCCACACAGTTTTGAAAAGGAATGGATGTACTGTTCAAAAGATAAAACAATGAAAAAGAATAATGTGTCTGAGCCAAGAAATAAATTAAAAAAAATTAAAAATCACTGCATCAGAAGTTCAGATGGAGTGTCTAAAGGAGTCCAGAGAAGTTACGTGTAGCATTTCTCTAAACCTAATCCAGAATCTTAAATAGAAGCCTTAACAATTTGTTTTGACACATGCGTGATTGTGCCCCTCAGGTGACCAAAGATTGTTGTACAGCCAAACACAGTGAGGGCTGCTGGGCACGTGGTGCTTTTGGAAAGTGAAGTTATCTACCTGCCAACCTACAGGACCATAGAATAAGTAACAATGAAATTAGTAATGAAAATAAGTTTGCCATCTAGTTCAAATCAGGGCTAGGTTTTCTTTCATTGTTTTGAAGAATTTGGCTTGACATTTTGTGACCGGCTTTGTACTGTATTTGTTGTTTGTCATTTCTGTCAAGTCACTCTAACACAGTTTGCACATTCACGAGAAGGATGCTAGCTATATCTGTGAGGGAAAAGTATTGATCTGAAAGTAGTTTCCACATGGAACTTACTGGTGTCCCTTCCTGGCTGAAAAAGGAAGCCGATAAGAGATGTCTACTGACAGATCACAGATGTGAAAGATTGCATAAGAAGGATTCCGGGTTTTGTGAAGCTCAGGGCTGAGCTGGGAATCAGCATCCTGCCCTGTAGCATCCCAGCCAAGATAATACTCTGGGGACTAACAGTGCTTTCAGAAGCAGTGCACTGCATGTTGGAAATTAATGCTACCAGGATATCAAACCTTTTAAGCTTTCACCTTCCCATTCAGTTGGCATTTCCAATGACATTTTCCTGGCTAAAGCATGAACCATATCATAAATGCTCTGGAGTCACAGGTCATTTGAGTAATTCTAGTTTGGGCAATGTTTGTTCATTATTAGTTTCAGGAAAACGTGTGGAATGAAATAATTCAAAATCGACTACATGAAGCATACTTTTGATAATCACGTGTTCTCTCTAGTCATGCTTGAATTTATCTTCCCAATTATTTTTATCAGCAAACATTTCCAGATTGCTTCTGACTTGTCTATTAAAACATATTCAGTGCTAATGAAAACTGTGCATAACCTACTAATCATGCTGTCACCTGCTACTAACTCTATGGAGATGGCAAGATTCAGGGAAAAATGAAATTTCAATTATATGGTTATCTAACCCAGTATTTGCTGATGGGCTTATTATGTACATTCTAAAAGGGCAGGGAACAGGAATAAACTTAGGAGACTTGTACAGAGGTTATCAGATGGTCCAAAACGCTAGTCAGGTTTCTAAATACTTGCACATGAGAAAGGGTAGGCAAAAGCCCTTGCAAGATGTGTTCCAGTGTGCTTTTCTAAGCAGGATTAAAGCAATTAATTTCAATTCAGCGCTGGATTTCTTTCATTTAGCAATGCATGGCTCACTAGTTAAAATACTAACATTCCACAAAAATTGCAGAGTGCTTGTTAAAAGCATGACAAATTGGGAAAGTGATAGCTTTCAAAAAGTAGTCATCAATCAGCAGGAAAACAGCAGGGTAAGAGGGTGTAATAGAGTTTCTCAATAAATCCTCATGCCCAGGCACAGCTTGTGTTGGAATCAAAGATCAAATACCTTTTCCTTGTAATAATCACCAACTGCAGTGGAATCATAGAACAGAGGAATTTGTTCCTTAGATCCTTATTTCTAAAGGCTTTCTAAACGGTTTCACAACTGCTGCTGACCATCGGTGCACTCAGACTCTGGTTTGCTGCTGTTCATGGAAACGTCTAAAGGCAAGAATCTGCTTAAAATCAATTTACTGCCTTGTTAACATGTGAGAAGGTGGGATTCTAGCAATGGTTAAAAATCGTAACTCTCAGCTACTAGCTATAGCCATGTGAAGTTGCTGGAGCAAGTCCAGAGGAGGGCCACAAAGTTGATCAGAGGGCTGGAGCACCTCTCCTACGAGGACAGGCTGAGGGAGTTGGGCTTGTTCAGCCTGGAGAAAAGAAGGCTCTGGGGAGACCTAATTGCAGCCTTCCAGTACCTAAAAGGGACCTAGAGGAAAGCTGGAGATGGGCTGTTTACAAGGGCAAGGAATGACAGGACAAGGGTTAATGCATTTAAACTAAAAGAGGGGAGATTTAGATTAGATATTAGAAAGAAATTCTTTACTGTGAGGGTGGTGACGCACTGGAACAGAAAAGCTGTAGATGCCCCATCCCTGCCAAGGCCAGGCTGGATGGGGCTTTGGGCAATCTGGTCTAGTGGAGGGTGTCCCTGACCATGGCAGGAGGGTTGGAACTAGATGATCTTTGAGGTCCCTTCCAACCCAAACCATTCTGTGATTCTATGAAGTTAATCTCTCTATTCTTGCCCTGTAGTCAATGAAGAGAGAGGCCTTTAGAATATCAGGCACCTCCCTGGAAAGGAGCTCCCTTGTTTTCCCCACACATGCAGACAGACAGCTCCATAGCTCTTGTGGATATACCCCTACATATTGTTAAGGAAAAAGAATCAGCAATGTAAGACATCTTAGTTAGATCTGTTCACTTGCATGTATTTTGTTCAAGACAACTGTTTGTAGAAGTGAAGCTAGATCTTTCACTTATATGCATCAAACTAATTTTAAAAGTTTAGTGCAGTATGTACACCTATTTCTAGGAAACAGATCCATCAGATTTTTTTTTTACTGAAAGAGATGAAAATTCAAGTCATTTTCCTGAACAAAAATTGGGGAAGACACTAATTAGAAATCAGAAGAGATGTACAATCTCAATGTGGATGGTGATGAATACAGGTAGGAAATACACATATCCAGTTTCCAGGTTTCTAGGAGTGCCAGTGCCATGCCCACAACTGATCATGGTAAGGCAGTTACAGTAAAAGTGTTCTATTAGGTGCATATCGAGGTAGGAGAACTGCAGAGTCCACACAGCTCTGAAGCTCCATAGAAGTATGATATGCTACAAACAAAAAAGTAATTTTCTCTGTCTCCAAAATATGGACATACACCACAGCAAGATGCATCTGTCAGGCTTAAATAAAGTCAAATCATAACACATGTGGGACTGTGAACAAGTACAGGAGGCAGAAGAGCAACAGCTCTAAGGTATTATGAAAGATTTAGGTACACACATATTAAGGATTAACATTACTTCCTATACTAAATGCAAATATATGCAGAGAGGTAGCAATGACATTTGCCTTTCTACAACGCTATTCTACAAATGTTTGTAGAACGAGAATATAGATATGATTTGAATGATATGAGAAAAGCAAAATAAATGGTGTATGCAGTGGCTTAGGATGAACTTAAGAAAGTTGAGATGTCTCCAGGTGATTGGGAAGGTAAAGACGGCATCTGCTGAGACATGAATTTGAACTGGAGATATGAGACAGAATAAAGTAAGAGAGGAGAAGTCTTGTACGACTGGAAAACTCATTAGACTATAATACAGTACAGGAAAAAAAGAGGAATAAGAATGACAAATAAAGAGATTTGCCTAAAAGCAGGGAAAATGGGCTGGTAAACAAAAAATATTTAAAGGAATCAGGGAAATGGAAGGAGAATTTGGATGACATCATGCCTTTAAAGCCTGAGGAGGTAAAAAGTTTTAGAGGTGCTGGAGCTAAAGGATGAGAATGGACGTTCAACCTCAGTGCCTGAAAAGCAGTTTGGTCCCTCCTAGGCAGGGAGTAACATGTAGCAGGTAATTTTGGGTTCTCCCAGGTCAACATGCAACAGCAACTGGGAGGGCTGGCCACAGGCAGCTGCAGCAGTTGTGTTCACAGGAAAAGATAGATTTGCATGTGTGTTTTCCATACCTCGTATTGGGAGAATCAGCATGCTCCATTCCAGAAGCTGATCTCAGTGGTGCTCTGGACAGGCTTGAGAGAGGCACTTGTGAGGAAGAGACATTTATCTCCTTCCCTTTTTTTTTTTCCTACTTCCTCCTCCCTTGCTCTGGAAGACCCCTTCATCTACCCAACCTCCTATCATCAAAGTTGTGAATACCAACCTCTCCCATCACACTCAGTGAGGGCTCTTCTGTTCATTAATAGCTAGACTAAGCCCAGTTTTTTGTCTGCTTTCTTACCTAGTGTTCCCGTTCCTTGATATCTTTCCCTGCTCCTGGCAGAAGGCTTTTTTTTGCCATCACACGGGTTTCCTCCGCACTGAACCCTTTGTCTGTTGCTTCATATTGGCTGCTGCTTTTTCTCTACCTATTCTGCCTTTCAACCTTCCTATTATTGGTCTGTTTGTTCTTGATTTTCCTTAGTACTCAAGTCCTCAAGCCTTTCACTCATATTCACATTTCTGTCTTTGAGCCTCAACCTTTTGCACCCCATCTGCCCCTGCTACCCTTCCTGCCACCCTTGCCCAGCTGTGTTTGGAAATGGTGAGGCCCTAACAGGGTTCATTGGTTGTTTTTGTACAGGTGGCTTGATCACAGAAGTTGCAAAACACGAAAGCGACAGTATTTTCACTAGTGCTAGCAGCCAATCCCAAAAGGTGCTCATGGTCCCAAAAATCTTCATGAAGACTTGAGAATTTATAAAGAATCCAGTATCTCAATTTCATTGGCATGTTCCCTGTGTAAGGTCATCTTTCTGTGCTCATATTCTGTTACAGTATTACTGGTAGGAAAAAGAAGTGTGTTTTTCTTGATAAACCAGGAAAGATGGGAAAGAAATTAGGTTACTAACCTGGGATTTGGATATCGCAGTTCAAATCTTTTTGAGGCACAAGGTCCTCATGTGATTCTGAGTGAATAATGACATTTCTCTGTCCTTCCACATAGCATGAAAGGAGTGAGGGGGTTTCCTTTCCTTGCTGAAATGTTGTAAGGATGAGTATACTGGAGGTTTTGAAGTGCTCTGTCAGTACCTCAATGAGGCACTGTAAGTGCCTAAGAAACAAAAGCAATTTATTACGCTGATCCCAAATGCCTAACAGCTTTCTGGTGGCATTAAGCAGACGTTTTCAATAGCTTTGTTTAGCATATATTCTATTTTCTTTCACACAATGGTTGTATTTACATATTCCCATGCATAATTAAAGAAATATGTTACAATATCCGACAGGATGGAAAAGGCCCAGGTTCCTGCAGCCTAAGAAAGGTCATTAGAGTGATTTAGATTTCTTTTGGTTTAAATAGGGCTGTTGATTCTATAGTTAAGAAGAACATTTTGTAAACATCATTCGTATTCTGAATGAGTATACTTATTACACTTCTGAGCCTCCTGATTTTCTTTCGTCTTAAAAAAATGTGAAGGGTGTGAAATCCAGCAAAACACTTTGGGCATCACTCCAAGTCCGTATATACTTTATACGAATATTTATTTTTGTAACTGCTATTGGGACTTCATATAGGTAAAGGGGCATTGATGGAGGTCACATTTTGGTGACAACTTCTTGTAACTGTTCCTAAAGGCTCCTGGCATTAGTCCGATACCTTGATTAAGAGACTTCTCGTTTCGCTTCATAATATTATGAGGGATAATTTACTTTCATAGAGAGGAGCAGACCAAGTTATGAACAATCTGGGTTCTCTTTGCCTCATTTCTGAAGGCTTAAAACCAAACACAAATACTGTTTAAAGCCTTGCTGTAACCTGCAGAACTATGTACATTTTCCCCTTAGAGAAGAAATGGGTGGACTTCAGCATTTTTCCAAATTAAGTTAATGAAAACTTTGATCATGATTTAATTTATTGTGAGAAATTGCTATAAATTGCTACAGATTTGATTGCTTAAGGTGCCAGGCACTCATTTCAGGTACAGAAATCATTAGATATTGGAAGTAGACAGAGCTACTGAAAATGTGTCTGGCATGCCCAGCAGGCAGCTAAAACAACTACACAGACGATTGTTCACTCTCCACCCCCCAGTGGGATGGGGAACAGAATTGGAAAAAAAACGGTAAACCTCGTGGGCTGACACAAAGCCGGTTTAACAGGCAAAACAAGAGCCGCATAAGCAAGCAAAGCAAAACAAGGAATGCATTCCCCATTCCCCATGGCAGGCAGGGGTTCAGCCGTCCCCAGGAATGCAGGACTCCATCATGCGTAATGGTTACTTGAACCTCCTTCTTCTTCCCCCGGGTTTACATGCTGAACATGCCATCGTGTAGACTGGAATATCCCTTTGGTCAGCTGGGGTCAGCTGTCCTGGCTGTGTCCCCTCCCAACTCCCCGTGCACCCCCAGCCTCCTTGCTGGTAGGGTGGGGTGCTATGTGAAGCAAAAAAGGCCTTGGCTCTGTGTAAGCACTGCTCAGCAGTAAGGAAAACATCTATATTATCAACACTGTTTCCAGCACAAATCCAAAACACAGCCCCGTGCTGGCTACTATGAAGAACATGAAGGCTATCCCAGCCACAACCAGCACAGCATGTGATATCTGACAACAAAAATACAGTGCACGCCTTAAAACAAAAAGCCCTCCCATATTCACATTTCTCAGTGTAAGGATGTTGATAAATGCAACTCAATTCTTTTAGAAACTAAGAAAAATGAAAGAGAACAAGGTCTGTACTTTCCCCTATTTTTATGGTAGTTAGTGCTTATGCTACTTTTCCCTGATGATCATGTGGAAGACTGGTAATAAACTACAATTTCTTCATAAAACAGTTCCCCTCTCATCACGCACACATTGCTTGTTTTTCAGAAGGACTGATGTAATAAAAAAGAACTGACTGTTCTTGATAAAACTCGAACAGCATAGCATATTGCAAGGACTTTGAAGTGCATTCAACACAGAAAATATGTCATGTTTTGGATCTGCCGGCCTTGAGAATCTCTCTAATTTTTAGCCACAGACATTTAAGTAACCTGAAAAATTAACGTTGTGGAGAGCAAGTCTAGGCCGTTTATAATCACAAAGAATAAAGACAGCAACAACTTTCCCAAGGACTTTGTAGATGCTGGAGACTTGGCCATTTTGAGCATTTAAATCATCATGTTTCATATTGCAAATCCTTTGTCAGTTTTTTGGGAAGCCCTTCCTACAGCCTGTCACCTGTCTCATGGCAACATAAGTGGCTGTGATGACTACAGTGTGGGGGATGCAGTGTCGGTCAGGGCTACCAGTGGGAAACAGGGATGTTCTGGAGCATCCAAAATGCGATTTTTGTTTGAAGGGGATGTCCATGAAGCTGTAATCCACTGTTTAAATATGCCAAAAGCTCTTAACAAAAAGGTTTATTTGCATCATTTGGAAAGATTTTTATGAAGAAAGATGAGTCTTTATGACAGCTTAGCTCAAAGATGTCCAGTTCATAGAATCATAGAATGGATAAGGTTGGAAAGGACCTCAAAGCCCATCTAGTTCCAACCCCCCTGCAATGGGCAGGGACACCCTCCACTAGACCAGGTTGCCCAAAGCCCCATCCAGCCTGGCCTTGAACATTGCCAGGGAGGGGGCAGCCACAGCTTCTCTGGGCAGCCTGTTCTAGTGCCTCACCACCCTCACAGTAAGGAATTTCTTCCTAACATCTAATCTAAATATATTCTCCTTCAGTTTAAAGCCATTACCCCTTGTCCTGTCACTACATGCCCTGGCAAACAGTCCCTCCCCATCTTTCTCATAGGTCCCATTCAGGTACTGGAAGGCAGCGATTAGGTCTCCCTGGAGCCTTCTCTTCTCCAGGCTGAACAAGCCCAGCTCCCTCAGCCTGTCCTTGTAGGAGAGGTGCTCCATCCCTCTGATCAACTTTCTGGCCCTCCTCTGGAGTTGCTCCAGCAGCTCCATGACTTTCCTGTAATGAGGACCGCAGAGCTGGACACAGTACTCTAGGTGGGGTCTCACAAGAGCAGAGTAGAGGGGGAGAATCACCTCCCTGGACCTGCTGAACACACTGTTTCTGATGCAGCCCAGGACACAGTTGACTTTCTGGGCTGCCAGCACACACTGCCAGCTCATGTTGAGTTTTTCATCAATCAGCACCCCTAAGTCCTTCTCCTCAGGGCTGCTCTCAATCCATTCTCTGCCCAGCTTGTAGCTGTGCTTGGGATTGTACCAGCCCACGTGTAGGACCTTGCACTTGGCCTTGTTGAACTTCATGTGGTTTACATGGGCCCACCTCTCAAGGTCCGTCTGGATGGCATCCCTTCCCTCCAGCGTGTCAACTGCACCACACAGCTTGGTGTCATCAGCAGACTTGCTGAGGGTGCACTCAATCCCGCTGTTCATACAGCACTTTGTATGTAGCACTACAGTTTTGTAATATAAATGGCATTGAAAATGAGGCGGGGATGTACTTCTGCCTTTCTCCCTTCCCTTTTCTTTAACAATTACGTTTAGGTACAGGAAGTTTATGCTCCCAGCTTTATGTTCTTTAAGTTCTGCTCAGCTCCCATCAGAAGCTGCTACATCTGGACTGCATCCTGCTGATATCCCAGCTGCCCTTTGCTGCCTTTGATGGGACTCAGGCACCCAGCTGTGGCAGCAGCTGGAAGGTGGGCAGGACAGGTATAAGGGATGTGTTTGGCAAAACTTTGGGGGAAAAAGCAAATCTCCCTGTCTCCCATTGCTCTGACAACCTGTGCGGCTACTCCAGCTCTCCCAGATGCCCCAGCACCACTCAGAAGAGCAGGTCACAGTTACAGCACTCTTCTCTCTACTGTCTGTCAGTTATGCACACAAACCATAACACTTTTGCACATCCTGCTGCTATCACAAACCCATCAAGCTCAGACATCACCCCCCATGAACACCTTTCCTACTCCTCCAACCCACACCAGCCAGCAGCCCTAGGCACCCTCTCTGATGTATACTCAGAACTTGCAAAGTTTGTGCTTATCTGTGTCTTTCCCTAACACTGCTTGTGGAAGGGCAGATTAACCATAAACTGAAATTAATTGGCATGTAAAATTATTTGAAAAATGCAAATTAGTCCATTAAATCATTTAAAATGTCATGCATAGTGCAGCACAAAATTTGGCAGGGAGAAGGGGTGATTATCACAGGTAGGCAGGCCAGCAGATGGCTCAGTGCTTGGGAACACCGGCTGTGAGAAAAGGATGTTGTTCATAGCTCCTGGACTGTCTCTTCCCATGTTAATAAACCACTACTACTACAGCAATGGAAATTTCTGTCAGGTCTTTTTGTTGTACTATGGAGCCCATTAACACAACACTGGTATTTGCATAGCCACAACACTACCACACGCTTATCTCTGCAGGGTCAATTTAAACTTTAGTGTTTCCAAAGCTGGTAAATGGAAGCTGGTAAAGTGAGCAGTGGTTTTAGTGGGAGAGTAATGATGCCCATTTAATTTCCATGTTTAGGCTCCTATGGAGTGTTTTCATAAATGTTAGGTTTAGCTAGATATCATGGCGAAAATTGCTTTTGTACAGATGCAGTTGCTCCTAGATGTTGCGTAGTAGTTCAGGTGAACTGTGAGATGTGGTTATATTTCACCATTCTTTTTGTTTGTACCATTTACTTTTCCTTGGTGACCCAATGAATCAGGAAACATTTTAATTGCCATGAAAGTTACAGTTCCTAAGGGGACGGATGGCGCCTGTGTGGAAATGTGTACAGTGTCTGGTTGGAGAGCTGTGCAGTTCCTACAGTGCAGGAAGAGGAACCATAAGCTGTAAACAGATGGGACCAACCTTGGAAAAGAAATTGAGGCATCAAGCAGGTGACAGCTGGAAACTGCCCGTGTAAGAAAGTCCAGATGGTCAGATCTGCAAAGACACTGTGCTGGGAAGGCTGGACCTTCATTCCAGGATCCCTGGCATCTGTATTTCTTCTTATAGTCTGCCTGAGTTCAGCCTGGGTTCAGGCTGCCCACAAAACCCTCTGATCCTCTTCCATCCCTCCCATAGTGTGCACCAGGAAGATGGAGAGATCTTCAAAGGAGAATCATGGGTCCTTGTGACTGCTTGAGGGGGGTGACCTCAAAAATGGAGGTGAGAAAGCCTTCCCTGGAGGTGAACTAGGAAGGAAGGTTACAGCAGTGCTGGTCCTCATAACACCCTTCCTGTTAGGAGTGCAGAGAGGCAGCAGTCTCAGGTTTGAAAGTGTCCTGTGGATCAGACCACACTCAGAGCAGACAGCACTTACAGAAACTTGCTGGAGCCATACCTGATACTGACAGAGACTAGCAGTTACCCCTGTAGGAAAACACAGTGTTGGTAGGAGGATGGAAGATAAGGTGGAGAGAGTCCAAAATGAGGCTTTTTCTGAATATGACAGTGCTTGTACTTGCTCTGATTGACAGAGCACACATCCCACAAGCCAGACACCCAGTGTGACAGTTACCACAATACTTGGAGTAACGTCCCCTGGAGTATGTACAATACATAAAGTACCTTCATGCATTTATATCCTTTGATATCTGTGGAGATACTCAAAACCTTATGGTCCTGGGCAACTTGGTCTTGGTGACCCTGCTTGAGCAGGGGCATTGGACTAGGTGATATCTAGAGGTCCTTTCCAACCTCAACTTTTCTAATTCTTAGTTTAGAAGTAGACATAATGTATAGTGACAAAACACCATCTGCAACTTTTAAAAGGTTTGGAAAATACTTTGAAAAACAGAGTAGATGAAGTGCCAGGTGGTCAGCATGATATTCCCGCAGACTAGATTTATGGCATCATGTATTTGAAATCAGACTTCTTGATGTCTGTCTAACTGAAAGTACCAGTTCTGCTATCAAATGCTCTTCAAAAAGACAAATTACTTTCTATGGCACAGAGCACATAATCTTCAAGTTCATTTCTAAAAATGGAATTTTGGATCAAAGAGAATATAAACCTCATGATTTCGTCTCTTTCTCAATCTGAACAGGAGAATATTGTCTAACATCCTATCACATGAAAACTTTGAGAAGTTAGAATTGTACTAATCAGTATCTCCTAAAAGAAAAATGTATTGTCAAAAGAGTAGTAGATCATGGAGATAACAAGATAACTCAACATAAAATTAATGTTCAATACTATTTATACCTGTATTTAGGATTTATCCTTTCACTGTGGAACATGTAACTAATATTTCTCTTTTTCTCACTAACTTGCTGTGTGATATTTATCATACTGAGGTGAAAGCAACCTTCATAGGCCTTCTGTAAGTGTGCTTAGTTTTAATTATCATTACAAACAAAAGATGACGTGAGAGTCCTGGGGTTATTTTTTTTAGTAATCCATTACAAACATGTAAGTGGCATTACATGAGAAAAAGGACAATCTAATTACTGACAATTTCAAACTTTTTTGCATTAAGTTAATCTTAGAAATCTTTGCACAACCTATCTGCATGCTGTAAACTATTTAATATACTCTCGGTCTTTTTTTAAAGGCTTTCTACAGATCCATCAGAGGATTGTTTTTCAGATAATCAGAATTTTCTCTCCCTGTGACAATTTCAATTGAAACCTCAAAAAATATAGATAAGCAGTAAATACAAATGAAGAAAGACAAGAATCTGAGGTAGCTCTCAAATCTTGTGGCATAACAGGTTTCTTTCTTACATGTGACACCATTAATTATCATGACTGCATAACTCTGTCCTACTTTTGGCTGGGATAGAGTTAGTTTTTCTCCTAGCAGCTGGTATGGTGCTGTGTGTTGGATTTAGGAGAGAATAATGTTGATACCACACTGATGTTGCCACGCGGTCAAGGACTTTCCAGCTTCTCATACTGGCCTGCCAAGGAGTAGGTGGGGGGTGCCAGTTTTAGTTACCTGTCACATTAAAACACAACACCCTGCAACTCAATTAAGGCTTTCAAAGTGCTTTTAAATTATTGATTGAAAGGCAGCAAGGACCAACAAATGGTTGAATATGACTTTATGCTGCAAAAATAATCAGCAACCCACAAATGAATGTTTAAAAAGAGTATTTTACTGAGCAAGGACCCGACAAGTAAGGAAGCCGTCCCCAGCCCTGAAAAACATTGATTTTTCTCTCATTTTAACAACTATTTGTCCCCATTGCTCAGAATGACGTATATGATCAGTGCTGTCAGGCAGTAACGACGTTTCTGTTCAACACAGTCCTTGATATGAGAAAGTCAATGCAACAGCATTTTTCAAAGGAAAATGACATGCTACTAAGTCCTTCGAGGCAGCATTTGACCTCTTCCCTACCCAAGGAAAGTGAGCAAAGGAACCTGGTCTAAGGAAACTGGAGGAGGGCTGATGCTTGTAAGGCCTAATGCACACACAATTTTTAAAAACAATACTTTCTATTCTGGGTATGATTGCAGTTAGCATTACTTTGGGATTAAGGTTGGGAAATTCAGATCATTGGGTGCTCTTTTTATTTCTGAATCCTGTAAGACCTCTGATAATAATAAGAACGCTTATGCATATCTACAACATTCAATTACATTCTCTTTTAAAATGTGATTTCTCTCACTCCTTGATTCTCCATTGTCCTTTTAGACAACAGTAGTGTTTGTGATCAAAACCAGTATCTGCTGTTAATTCTTACTGTAGCATTGGACCCAACATACAATTAAGATTAGGACTGTAGCCTAAGGCCTTAATGTTCTCTTTTATCATCACTATTGATGCATCGTCTATAACTAAGCCTAGATATATGGGTTACAGTTAAGAAATCTAAAGTCTAAAAATCCTATTTTATTCTTGGATTGTTCCCAGCCTACAGAGTAAGGAGTACTGCTCATTTTGATAAAGACTTTTACCTCACTTTCATTTTAGTGATCCTCTAGCTATGATATGGTAAGGATTGTGGTTTGGAATATAGCTAATATTGGAAAAATCTAAATGCACAAAACCCTGTTTTACTTTAAGATTCTTTGGAATTTCCAGAGACAAACAGAAAAATTCTCACAGTTATTGCAGCTATAATTTACTAGAAGTTTTTTACCCAAGGATACAAGTTAGAGTTAGGATTGTTGTTACATTTCAGCAATTTAAGAATCCCATAAAGGTCAAAAAATCAGGAAAAGAACAAATTGGGATGGGCATCATATTCTGTTCTACAGCAGGCTTTGATACCCTGAGGGTAATAACATTAGTGCCAAAGATGCAATTAAGGGTAGGGACTGTAAAATAGAAAACATCAACCATCCAATTTACTGAATGGTCCTGCACATCCTGAAAAGATAGAAAGAAAATAGGTATAAGATTAAGGCCAAGCCCTTAATCATACTCCATTTACATGGAGTGTCTGTAGCTTAAGTTCAGAGCTAGAGTCAGGGTTCAGGCTCTGGAGCATGTAGTGTAGAAAGCTGTACTTGTTGTTGGGTTAGTTAAAGCCTTTGGCATTGGAAAGAAAGCTCAGAAGCACCAGTAATATTTTTATATTACTGTATTATTTGATTTCCTAGGTATCTTGGCTGACTACTAAATAAAAGATGACAAGAGAGCAAACTCAAGCATTGGTTTATGGCTTATCAGCAGCTTGTTAACCCTTTCCTCGCCTTCTCCAAATGACACACTTCAAGATAAATTTCATATGTGATTACAGAGACAGATTATTCCACAGGCAATTCCCCAAAGGGCAGGATGATCAGGACTGAAGAAGACAGCAAGTCTGTCTCTTTTGGCCCTACATAGTCCTCCAAAACCACCCCCACAACATATGACTTGCAGTGCTTCACAGGGTGGGAAGAGCTCTAAACATTTCTACTGCTAGCCAAGAGAGTAACGGTTCTCAAATGGAAAGCACACAGCTACGTGTAAGTTAATACTGATGAAACTTTGTCACTAAAACTAGGTCTGCTGCTTTAATTCTCATCTGAGTCATTAGAAGCACCAAACATTTTGAAGGAAGAAACTTGGGAGAAAGTTCCTGAAAAGTCTGTCAAATTAATTTGATGTCAAAAGCTGTATGAAGATACGATAGCTTAAAGTAATTCAATGGAAAGCATGCCCTTAGAACAAGGATGTGACTGTTTAAAATACTCTCTTGGTTTAATAGCCTAGAGCACCTCAGAAATGCCCCAAAACTCAATTTCAGCAAAATCTCTCCTTGCCCCAACAACTTTATTTTAAGATGTCCTGAAGGGCTGAGACAATGAAGGGAGATCTGTACTGAACAAATGTAAAGGGAAAAAGAATAAAACTTGAACTCATATCTGCAATATTTAATATGGATGGAAGACCCTGAGGTTACTTAGAAAAAGGCAGACCCAAAATGTGACCTTTTTAAGTGCCCTAAATGCTTTCACCTGAGGAAAAAAATCCTGGCATTTGCAATACTAAGGTCATTAACAAACCAGAGAAATTCAGATGGATGCCTTAGGTGTATTTCAGTGTGTGATCCCCTTTCTGCTTTACGTAGCTGAATGAGATACTGAAATCACAGAGGCACAGCTGCAGCAAAGCAATAGCTACAAAAACAACACACCTTATAAATGTGTTGTGCCTGTTATTGAAATCCCCCACAATTAAAACCAAACTTAAGCATTTCAGGGTAACTACTCCATTACTCTCAAATTGTTTGACCTGACTACAGATTGTCTTCATTGTGCTACACACGGAAATGGAGCAGAGATGGTCTTAGTCCATGTGCTTGAAGAAAAAAGTCTGAAGCATTTTTCAGCCTCGTTTCAGTGCCCCACTACCCTTTCTTAGGGTGACACCTCTCTTTCTGAGCCACAAGTACAGGCTGTATACCTGGTACCATACACCAAGACGCCCCAGAGCGGCAGAAACCTCTACTTTTGCTGTGAAGCAGACAGTATCTCTAACGCAATTTAGTGGTGGCAGGAGCAGTTGCTCAGAGGGTCGATGAAGGGAGTGCATTTTTCAACCTCCTGGCAGTTAGCCTCAAAACAATACATTTGCATAGTGACGTAAATTCATTATTATCGGGTACTGTCGGCTGTTGGTACCATATGTGCCAAAGGTTGAATTTAATCAGTTTATGTCACACTGAATGCTCTGTTATGGGTAACACAGCAGCAGAAATGCCAGGGGCCAAAGGATTACTGAGGATGAAGTACCTGCAGGCCTGCGAGCCGTGTTGTCGCTCTTCAGTATCAAAGCTGAGTTTCTTCGACAGAGCAAAATGAAAGCTCTTCAACCATCAGGTTCTGCAGGACAGAGGCTCTGTAACTTAGTGCAGTATTAATGCAGTTCTCCCTGCATCTAGCTCTTTGTGCGTGAATTTCACAATGCATTTTCAGGCACCCCTGTTCATGAATATGAATAGTTATCCTAGTTCTGCGAATATACTGCCAGAGCTGTACCCTTTAAGCCTTCGTTGCTCATATATATGGCTAGACGGTTACCCAGCTTTGTGGACAAGCAGGACAGAAAAAAATCTGTGCGTATGTAGTCCATACTGAACAAGTAAAATAAGCATATTTTTATGACTTAATAACAGGCTGAGCAGTCAGTTTTGTACTCGTGTGAAACCTTCAGAAATGCTGAGCAAGATGTCTAGCTCTCTAGACCATTTTATGCATTATGAAAACAGCAAAACACCCACCTGCTTGCAGCTGTCTGCACGTCAGTGTGGCAAGTTCGCTTTTGTTGCAGAGCCAGGAAAGGCTTCAAGCACCTAGCTGAGGATTTTTGAGGTACACTGGGAAGACTGAATAAGCCAAGCAGTTTTTTCCTCCTTTTGTTTAAACTGAAAAGATATTTTACAACCTTCATTACTTCAACTGTACCACCACCCACATATGGGGGCTGGGGAAACATTTCCATTGCCCTTGTGGGCAGCTCCCCTTTCATTCTGCATCTCAGAGGAGGTTCGTATCTGTGGGGTTCTCCCTGCATCTCTCCCCAGTGTGCCATTTACCTGGGGCAATAGCTGCCTGCCACAGAGAGGAACTCTGAACAGTGTTACAGCAATGCTGAAATGGCTGCTAAATACCATAAGGTCTTTTCATATGCAGACCCAACAGAGTCTACTACACATATCCATATTTACCTACTCAGGGCCTTTCTTTCCTCAGCTCTGCTTGCCTCTCTTTTTTCTGCGTTTCCTCTTGCATTCTCTCCTCTTGCCTTACTCCCCTTCTCCATCTCCCCTTCCCATCCTGTGAAGCGGTTCTTTCTGCTCCCTCCACCACACTCTCCATTGTGAATGTCTCTGACTTCTTAAGTCATTGTTGAAAACAGCCCTAATTCATAAATTAAATTCTGTGTTGACCCTGAGAATTAAGCCAGTTCTCAAACTCTGTGCGTAATTTCCAACTTTGCTGTAATTAAATGTAATCCTAATGTAAAAGTTATCCCCACAATGTTACTTATTGAACTTTTTTCCTCCCACTTTAAACTGTTATTTTAAGAGGCAGAATACATACAACTTTAATATAATTTATTCAAAAGCTAGCTTAAACTGACCTATTTCACTCACTCTTGAAAACCCACTGTTTTCAGGCAAATTAATTATTTGCTGTGAAGTTCTCTCAAATATTTTCCTTAACAATGTTAGATAGCTCTCTTTAAGCTATTTCAATTCTGTCTATATTCTTACTCTGTGTAGTTCAACTTTCTACTCTACTTACAAACTATGTTTTCTGTTAGTGATACTTCATAGTGTGAGACAAAAGGAAGTCACAGAAGAGACACTGACCTTCTAAATACTATCCCTTGAATAACCTTTCTCTAAATTAACCACATTTTATGAAGGTTCAGCCAATACCTTTGTTTCCCACTTTTCTTCTGGTCGTGGGGGAAGGGCAGAGAGCAAAACCTGTTACTCCTTCTTCCTGTGAGAGGCATAGCCATTGGGTGGTGGGAAATCCTATCCTGCTGACTTCAGCTTCCAGCTCCTGGCCCCAAAGTTCCCAGCCTAGCCACAAAAGTGACCCACCTTCAACCAGTTTGGCTAGACTTGCTCCAGGAGAAGAGTGGAGGTGTCCATGAGAACCTCCAGGTAGACACAGGAGATGAACTTCAGACTCCTGTTCCCCACAGAAATTATTACTATCCTGTTACATGCAGTGGGGTGTTGAAAGTGGCTGTTTCTCTTCTTTCCAGCTGTATTTTGTAAGACAGCCTTGTTTGCTACTGATTGCAGAGGGACTGCAGTCCTATCAGTATGTTTCACATAATTTGAAGATACTTTGTGAGAACGTGTTTCTCAGGAGACCAAAAATGTCTCCTTTCTTTCTTTCTTCTTTTTTTTTTTTTTTGCTCCAGTCAGATGTAACTGCAACCTTACAAAATCAAAAGAGACAATAATCACCACTGGTCTACAAGAGACTTAAAGACACAACAGTTAAGTTGAGTTTGGGGAATAACCTGGGATAGTTCCAAAATTATTCTTCAATGTTTATTTGCATGCAGCAAAGGCAAAAAACAACCAAACAGCAAATCCAAACCTCAGCTTTTTCCTGGTTATCACCCTGTCTTGCTGTTCCAGGGTGCTTGCTTGCAGGAAATTGCCTTCTGTCCTTGTTCAAGCTCTCTTTTCCTCACTACAAGGGACCATTGGTTTTGAACATTATTCTGCAAAGCACAAATAGTTTACAGGTATTTTTATAGCACTTAAAACAAACAAAAGAAAATCCCTTTGTGAGTTGTTCCTTAAATCAAGGAGATACCACATAAGCTTTTAACTTCTTCCTTCATTAAGGAAGAATAATATTTTACCATATGAGACAATGAGGAATGATGTAAATAATTTATTTCAAATCAAAAGGAAAATATTTCCATAATCATAGAGCAGGAAATAATTTGTAATTATAATAATTATAGAAGAAATAGATGTAAAATTATACACAAGTTTCCAGCAGTGCATAAACTCAGTAGGCTGGGAATTTGCTAGCACTATGGGAGACATTCATTAAAACTTTCATATATTGGTACGATACACCATAATTACTTTGAGAAGAACAGTATCTCATTACAGATAATTACTCCCATTTCAAGTAGCTTTAGGCTATTGAAACTAGTAAGGAGAACTAGGTGGGTGCTGGGTTACACCCCTGTCACATCCCCTGTCACTGGTGGGGGCTAGCAGGGCTGCTACCTACAAGAGCTCTTTCCAGAAATCAGTTTCTGTGGGACTTGTTACAGCATATGCAAAGAAAACACTTAGATTATATGTTTGGCTACAGTACAGGGAGCTATTCCCTTATGAGACTTGATTTGTCTGTGTCTATAAAGTATCTGAAAATCCTCAGAGTTGTAAGAGGTGCAAGATAATCCTTGCAAGCATTGACAGGAGGAAGGGAAGTCACATTGCCCGATTTTCTGTTAGAGCCCAATAGCTTCAGCTCACATGTCAGAATATTCTGATTACCCCCACTTAGTTCTTTGTTGTATTATAGCAAGATAACGCTTTGAATATTTTAGCTATTTCCCTCAGTGTACACCTCGACACATTTCAGCAGACTTAAATTCAATGCTTTTTTCCCCTATCTCTTAAAGGAAAGCTTGCTGTATTTTTTTAGCACATTTGCTACACTTATCTCAGTAATATGTTTAAGAAAGTCATCAAAGGGTAGAGAGGTATCAAATTTGTCAATGCAGAAGGCACTGGATTCAAGGACTCTTGTCTTTAATATAATTATATTGAGAGTATGGAATACATCATCTAGTGGAGCAGCTGCCTTGTACTGACCTAAGGGAGGCTAAATAGGGAGTTGGTAGGTAGTGATAAACTGGAATCTGATTTTGTACTAGTATTACCTACAGAAAAAGCATCAGAAAAGTGAATTGTTGAAACCTGTGAGTCTTGTTGCACTCATTCACCAATCCTGGCTCTCTACTTACCTTCAGTGAGTAATGTAATCCTTGGGGGACAGGATCTGATCATAGTTCAAGTGCATTATTCATTGCCTCTAGAATAAGAAGCAAAAGTAATATGATTATCCCAAAATGTGCTGAAAGTACTTGTGCAACAGGACAACCACTGAGTGTAGTTTAATTCTACTTCCCACTTGGTTTTACTTGTCATACAATTCTGACTGTGTTTCCTGAGAAAAAAAATGTTGTTTCTCTGGCAGCTCTATTAGAATGGGACACTATTAGGGACCACTTCTTCCCCT
>VWZZ01000192.1:613437-725185 GCA_013399095.1 Psophia crepitans
ATTGTTGAAACCTGTGAGTCTTGTTGCACTCATTCACCAATCCTGGCTCTCTACTTACCTTCAGTGAGTAATGTAATCCTTGGGGGACAGGATCTGATCATAGTTCAAGTGCATTATTCATTGCCTCTAGAATAAGAAGCAAAAGGCAGGCTATGCTTATTACAAGGCTGACTTGCTGTGCTAGGATATTACAGTGAACTAATTCATTTGAGTTAAGCACATCTCTGTTTCTCCTAGTAAACTGTCTCAGTGAACTACTAATTCCACATAATCCCACTCAGGACAAAGAAAACTGACTTGCTTAAAATTAAAGACTTCCTCCCTTTCAGAGATACATACGCAGTTTTTAAAAGTCATGTTTATTTCTCAATCCTCTTTTAAATAATGAGACGAGACTTGCTCTGGGTGATGTTTCTGGAATAACAGGTTCTGACATTCTAATATCCTGAAACTGTAAAAATGTTACATTCTAACATTCACCTGAGTTTTTTGCAGAGTTTCATCCCATTCATTTCAGATGTGCACCATTTGAATCAATTGACTTGTTCTTCCTCTTAAACTATTTTTATACTCTTCAAAAACCTGATTTTATTCCCCTCTAGTAACTGACTTGGTGTGTGCTTATATTAACGTCTCCTATCATGTAGCTATAAGAGAACGACTTTGGTTGTTCTTCTCCAAAATTGGAACTCCTCCAACTTACTGAAATTTTTCTGGTGCTAATCTAATTAATATTGTTGTTTAGGTGGGGACTAGACTTAGGTATGTGGAAGAGAAAAGTAATTTTCATGGGCAATGAAAAATGTTTCTGGCAATTCTGTCAACGTCATCAATATCTCCTTGGCTGCAGTTCTGATATGCTATTTGATATCTTTCCTGGATCACCAAAGATGCCAAAGATTTCCATTCTACTGAATTCTGATTTTTTCTTAATGACTTCACTTAAAGTATTCAGCAGAGGTGTTTTTCTAATTTTGTCACACAAAAAAAGTTGACTTCTTGTCACACTAAGATCAGTAATGTAAAAAGTTTCTACATGTTCCTTCCAAGATGTTATTTTATAGTAAGGCAATGTATATACATTGGCAACATATTCACTGATATTATACAATTATGGTTTGGATAAAGTTCAGTAAAATACTTTTTTTAAATCTAGGTTTATGTTTTCCTCCATTCTATTTCACAAAAGTGTTATCCAAGCTTTAAAATAAAAACACAGCCATCTGTAAAAGAGAAAAAAAAGGTAATGATACCCTTTTAGAATACTTTTTTCTTTCTTCTCCTCCTTCTGTGTGTGTGTGGGGTTTAGTGACAGGTTCCTTTTTCATTCNGAGAAGCAAAAGTAATATGATTATCCCAAAATGTGCTGAAAGTACTTGTGCAACAGGACAACCACTGAGTGTAGTTTAATTCTACTTCCCACTTGGTTTTACTTGTCATACAATTCTGACTGTGTTTCCTGAGAAAAAAAATGTTGTTTCTCTGGCAGCTCTATTAGAATGGGACACTATTAGGGACCACTTCTTCCCCTACATCTGACCAAAACCTGGTCATTTCTCTGGAGCCACAGAGCATATCCTGCCCACTCCTCCCAAAGGATGGGAAAATACATACAGAAAATCGTAAAAGCACAGTATCACCTGAAATCTGGTGTGTTTTACAGACTTCCACAGAGTGTATGTGTTTGACAAACACATCCAAAATGGACAAGTTTAACAAAAAAGCAAACTAAAGTACAGCAGGAAGCAAATATACCCTGAAGCAAAGAGAGGGCCACCTTCATTTCTCTTTCTGAAGTTCAAGCAACTGAAGTTGTTTGTGATTGCAGACAGGAGAACGTATTTGTTTCATTTCCTACTACAACTAAAATTATAAATTTGTAAATAAGGCAAAAGTACTATGAAACAAATGGAAACCAATATATTATATCTTAACAGTCAGTGTGCTTAATATTTCTGCAGAAAAACTGTCACACTGAAGGATATCTTTGTAGGGAGCCTAAAAATATTGTTTCTCAAGATAACCTTGTATGAACCCATTACACGCCAAAGAGGAAACTTCACTCTTCAGGATTAATCAATGAGTTCAGAGAAAAACAGTCTTTGGCAAGGGAAAAAAAAAAAAAAAAAAGGAAAGAAAAAAAAAGAGAAACCTATATACATAAGAAAAGGAGAATCAAATCAGATGAAGAGAAAAATCACCTTTGATTTCTCCTTTAATTTGACTGTAAAATTCTGACAGGAAGTTCCTGAGAGCTGCCAGGACTATAGTTCACAGAGGTAACAAAAATACCTCCCTTTCTTCTAATTTAAGCTTGTTGAAACAGCTTAAAAAGATAAAACCAAACCAAAACACTTCCATTAAGATAAATTCAGCCAGAAAGCAACAACTTTTTGCTTTCCTAGCAAAATACTTGTGAGTAGTTCAGCTGAAATGACACACTTGCATGGAAAATTTCAGGGTTTCAGCAACCATATTTTCTGCCAAAAAAAAACCCCAAAGAAGTGGCAATGTTTGGGCTTTGGTCCTAAAGCATATCAGGTACCATTGTAACATTTTTACAGTACAGGTGATTGAATTACAGCCTCTAGGAGTCTTCCTTTTTCAATTACCAGTATAGATATAGCCCAAGCGTCCAAGGGTTGTTTGCATCTAAGCTTAATCTTCTGGAAAGGCAGGCTATGCTTATTACAAGGCTGACTTGCTGTGCTAGGATATTACAGTGAAATAATTCATTTGAGTTAAGCACATCTCTGTTTCTCCTAGTAAACTGTCTCAGTGAACTACTAATTCCACATAATCCCACTCAGGACAAAGAAAACTGACTTGCTTAAAATTAAAGACTTCCTCCCTTTCAGAGATACATACGCAGTTTTTAAAAGTCATGTTTATTTCTCAATCCTCTTTTAAATAATAAGACGAGACTTGCTCTGGGTGATGTTTCTGGAATAACAGGTTCTGACATTCTAATATCCTGAAACTGTAAAAATGTTACATTCTAACATTCACCTGAGTTTTTTGCAGAGTTTCATCCCATTCATTTCAGATGTGCACCATTTGAATCAATTGACTTGTTCTTCCTCTTAAACTATTTTTATACTCTTCAAAAACCTGATTTTATTCCCCTCTAGTAACTGACTTGGTGTGTGCTTATATTAACGTCTCCTATCATGTAGCTATAAGAGAACGACTTTGGTTGTTCTTCTCCAAAATTGGAACTCCTCCAACTTACTGAAATTTTTCTGGTGCTAATCTAATTAATATTGTTGTTTAGGTGGGGACTAGACTTAGGTATGTGGAAGAGAAAAGTAATTTTCATGGGCAATGAAAAATGTTTCTGGCAATTCTGTCAACATCATCAATATCTCCTTGGCTGCAGTTCTGATATGCTATTTGATATCTTTCCTGGATCACCAAAGATGCCAAAGATTTCCATTCTACTGAATTCTGATTTTTTCTTAATGACTTCACTTAAAGTATTCAGCAGAGGTGTTTTTCTAATTTTGTCACACAAAAAAAGTTGACTTCTTGTCACACTAAGATCAGTAATGTAAAAAGTTTCTACATGTTCCTTCCAAGATGTTATTTTATAGTAAGGCAATGTATATACATTGGCAACATATTCACTGATATTATACAATTATGGTTTGGATAAAGTTCAGTAAAATACTTTTTTTAAATCTAGGTTTATGTTTTCCTCCATTCTATTTCACAAAAGTGTTATCCAAGCTTTAAAATAAAAACACAGCCATCTGTAAAAGAGAAAAAAAAGGTAATGATACCCTTTTAGAATACTTTTTTCTTTCTTCTCCTCCTTCTGTGTGTGTGTGGGGTTTAGTGACAGGTTCCTTTTTCATTCCTGACTATCCCACAAGTAGGAACAGCTCTGAGAACGCTGAGGTAATTCTGCAGTGCCCAAAGGTGAGAACTTCCCTTCACATCTCAACTGACCTCTAGAAATAGCAGGCTATTTCTATCAGAGATTGCAATTCAGCCTTAATTTTAGTGCACAGCAGCCAGAACATTGCTGGTCAACGGCAAGGTCCAGTCATCACATAGTGTCATGAAATGAAAGAGACTGGACTGACTCGTGCAGTTAGACAAAAAGCTGGTGTGAAGGACAGAAAGAACAAACAACAAGAAAAGCTGGTGCCATTCCCCCTTGCTGCAATTCCCCCACTCCTTCAAAGTTTCTCAGGATGTTCTGAAGAAGCAGCTAAGGGGTAGATGGCAACCCAGCTGCGACATATCAAGTAGGGAGTGAGAAGGCAGAAGAGCTATCAAGTATGTAAACAATGTGTTTCTATTTCTTGAAATGTAAATATAATTTATAAAACTTGTTGTCCAGAAGTTCAAAACCTAGTGAAGGACAGTAATGAACATCTTCAACACCGAACTACTAAATTAAGTATGACATTAATGGGAACCATTTAATGCAGTTCAGCTCTGCTTTGATGGCCATTTTAATTAGATTGCTGCTGTGCGGAACTGAGAAGCTGCTGACAGCATCAGAAAACCATGGCTTGCAATACAGAACCTCATAAGATATTGCTGGATCCCAGTTTGCATCTATTATTAATGAGGTATGTCATTCTCTGGGCACCTCTTACAGGAGAGTAATTTGAATCAGGTGTCAGGCAAACACATGGGTATTCACCAGCAACTCGCTGTTCTATGATCTGAGTGCAAGGGCCTTTTCCTCTGATCAACTCCAGTGGTGGGATGCTGTGATTGCTGTGACAGTCTCTCCCTGATTACAGGGCTAATAGGTAGCAGGTCTGCTGATTTGAAAGTCCGATGTTTGTCACTGCATGTGTGGACAAGAAGGTTAGATGAATTTTAATGCCAAGAAAGGGAAGTGTTACTAATACCTCTCAAAAAGCAATCAAAATTCCAGCAGAACTAAAGCCTTCCACAAGAAATAGCATCCCATCCAATCTGTTTGATCTCATATGTAGGACATCAGTCCTTCTCTAGCTTTCCAGAGAAGTAAGGAAGTTAAAATCCAGACTCCTTTGAGCTCAAAAGGAAAAAAAGGAAGGAGAGTAATTCTTCTATGACTGCATTACATGGACACTTCTGAATGGCTTTGAAATGGTAGGAAAAACAAATCTTAAAAGGCTTAATACCTCAAAAGGGAAACAGCACCATAACTTCATCATTTCAAGTATATGTCTCGTCACTAACCCTTTAGAAATAGATACACATATTGCAATTTATTATTTAATGCTTGACTGTCAAAAGTTTTGAAGTCAGTCTGGCTCCAAAAGTTGAGGCATTAAACAGACAGAATTTGCTCCACCATCCTCTGTTACCCAGAAAGTTCTGGTATTGGCAGTCCACAGGCAATGGCTTTTACTGCAAAGCCCCTCTCTCTACTGCAATAAGCGTGGTTCAAGGAACTCCATCTTTCTCTGCACACACATAGGAAAGCAAAGATCAGCTCAGTAATAAATAAGCATGAGACTGAAAATAAAATGAGTAATTTCAGAAGGTCATTTATACCTTCAGTGCTGTACCTTGTACTGTCATCCAGCCACAGAAAGGGCTCAGTAGGAATTATGAGCAAAGAGTTTTGGAGAATAAAGCTGGCCAAGCAGTGCAAGTGTTCAAAAACTATCCTGAATGCTATTTCATTAAAAAGAATGACAGAAATATAATACAATCCATTCACTCAAAAGATAATCAAGTCCATTTCAAATGCAGTATACATAGCAAGAGCTTTAAACTTTCTTTCAATATTTTCTTACAGAAGACACTGGATAAAATGTCCAAAATAAGTATCAACATAGAGAAGTACATCTGGAAAATTTAATTAAAGCTGCCTCATAAAACAGAAACAAAGGAAAGCATCATGAAACTGAAAAGCTGGAAATGTGAGACAGTGCAAAGGAGTTGTTGACTTGCTTTTTAAATAAAATGCTTAATGAAGTTGTGGAACTCCTTGTCATAAAATACAAAGAGGTAGGTAGGATTCAGATAAAAGAATTGGGCTGTTGTGGTTAACTAAGTCCCTTAAGTCTCACGAGATAAATCAGAATACCATGCCATATGTAAAGAAAAACAAAAAAACAGAATAACTACCCAATATGTGTATGCAATTTACGATTTACTGGTCTGAACAACTCGTTATTGCTCCTTGCCCTTCAGTAAAATCAATGGTCCATAACAGTCTCTTTCTTCTACAAACCTGCATTCAGTGGGTATTTTTATGTTGTTTAGTATTCCATTTCAGGCCTGGAGTGCACTTCAGAAGCACATGTCCCCATCATCTCCAGAACCCCACTACACACCTCCTTTCGTGACTAGCGACACCAAGACCCTCTCTATTTTTATAGAGCGCATTTGACAGCATTTGATCGTGGCCATGCCCCTGTCATCCACAGTTCCCCTATCATGTGAACAGACTTCAGATGACAGAAAATTACATGATGAGGGAGGGTCTTCAGAGAAGATGGCAAAGGGGCCAGTGAGATGGATGACATGCTACAGAGAGCAGGTTAAACATGTCCGTAGTGGGTTAAGAAAAATAGCGATCTTTTGGAGATGTATGGGGGCAGGAGCTCCAGCTTTTGCACATCACACATTAAAGATCCTGTTTATAAAAGGCAACACTGTCATCTTGCTAGCAACTTGCCAGGTACCACAAGTCTGGTTATTTAGTCTATTGGCTCCCCTCATCTCCTCTTCTTTCTTTTTCCCCACTCACTGCATTTCTGCCTCTGCCAGAAGCCTCCCTGCTTTCTGATTTTCTTACCTCTTTTCCACTCAGTGTGCTTCTGCAGAGGATGCAGAGATGAAGGAAATGTGTGATGTACACAGGTCACTATAATGTGACCCTCAGAAAGAAAGGGAGGAAAGTAGTCGTTCACTTCAAAAAGAGAGAGGTATTTATTGTCCTGTGAGTAAAACTGAAGTCAATGCTTGAATTACCTTGTAATCTTTAAGATAAAAGAATTTATGCACAATTGATATTTTCCTTGGATAAAACCCTACATCCTCCATTTATAGATTTTTACCTTATCTCTTCATCTTTCCAAATCCCTCCCATTTGATTTCTGGCTTCAGGTCTGTTGGATAAATAAAGAGTCTCCATGAAGTGCATTATAAACCCAGAAAAATATCACCTGAATTACTGAAAGCATTAAAATGTGTGAGATCATCAAACTAGCACCTAAAATCACCATTCAGTTAAAAGCTGATGTAATTTATTTGAACACTTAGATCTACATTTTGACCCACATTTCAGCCTACTGGAGGGATTGCTAAAACAGATGACTCAGCATGGGAGCATATCGCATAAATACTTACATGATTGCAATGAAATACTTCAGATTTGAAATATATTTTAATACAATAATATATTATTGAATATAATAATATAATTATATTTGAATATAATAATAATTTGGAATAATCATTTTTAAAAAAAGACAAAGGAAAATGCAAATGTCAGGCTGCCATACTTCAGATTTATTCAGTTCATAGCTTGACTATCTAAACTAAAATTTTGTTATGATTTAATTTTCTTTCCTTGATTTAAATGACAGTCTTTGCCTGACTGTGGAGTAACTTAGATCAGTGTTCCAGGAGAAGATTTTTGCTCCCCTTGCATCTCCTTTTTCCAAGAAGGATTGCCATCCGTGCGCTGTTTTAGCTGGAGAAGCTGTGTAACTTGGATTAACCCTATCAGCAACTGAAAGGACAGGTGGCAACAAGGCATATGATGAGGCAAATGCACTTGACTGATGCTGAAGAAGGTCAGAGAGTGTTAATCCCAATAAATAAAATAACTGACAGTCTGGGGGACTGGAACAGGAGTGAAAGAAAAGAATTTACCAACCCTGTATGAGCATGTAGTTAGAAAACAGGGATAAGCACACTCTCCACATCTGGAGGAGAATGGAGGCTGACAGTGTGAAAAACTGGAAGAGATTTTTGTGGCCTACAGATGCGAAACAAGAACTTCAGAGGAAGTACACTGTAAAAGAGCACAGTTATCATCTGGAAGACCCCTGTAAAAAGCTCAGTAATCATCCCTGTCAATGCCACTCTTGTCTGCAGGCAGACGCTTTGATAAAGAGGACTGAAATTTCACCTACATCAGCAGGTGACCTCCACCTCTCAGCTACCTTTCCTGGCCAGTACTGATGTGTTGTAAACGATACTCCAATGACGTTTCCTGAAGAAACATGACAGTAGGTGGCAGTAGTTTGTGGGGCTTAGCACGTGTATATTTAGTCCAATTGGGTCAATTTTGGACCATTTGCAATAAATGAGGAAAAGTGCCTACTTTTGCCATCTAGCATAGGATCTAATCATGTAACTACAAACTTCTGCCAGGAGATGACTGCCTGTTGATCAATATATACATATTCTACACACTTCAAGGCATGTTTTAGTAAGCTGTTTTGTCACATTGACTTAATTAGAGGAAGCTATGAAAGCCCTGAGCTAGGAAATGTCTATTTTCTGTAAATACTGCAAAACTATGCAAAATGCAAGAAAATCATAGGCTTTCCAGTTAATTATGGTGAATTATGAGCAGTCCACATCTGGAAAACATCCTTCGAGCTAAACTGTTACCTAACAATTTTATCCAAACTGAATCTGTTTTCTTCTGACCAGTGTGTTAAATATTGGTAAATTTAATGTCCAAGATTGCAAAACCCAGAGAAATATCAACACAGATGTTTACATGTGTGAGTGTGGCCCCAAATACACATATTTTTTTCAAGAAACAGTATACGAAGTTTAACAATAAACAAATACATCATTTTAATGTATGTTCAACACCAGTACCAATGGAAGGTCATCTCTAAAGAGCTTAAAAAAAATCCATTAGTGTTGGATACCTAGAAACTCTTGGATGTATGGGTATTGAGAGGTTAGCAAAGGAGAAAGATTGAATAATGCCTGTCTTTCGTCACCCCACCAACCTAGGTAGTGATTGGTTCATTATGGCTGATAAAGCATTCATGACATAAAACATCCTTCAGTTGGATGGCTTTCTCCTTCTCCTTTACACCTCACACTCCCAGTGGGTTCCCACCCATAGTGAAGGCATCCTAGTTTGAAATTTCTTTTCCCTCACACTGCTGTCTTGTACAAAACAAGTAAGAGAGAAGACAAATCACTATATTGGGTAGATAGCAGCTCAGCAAACAACCAGCAAATCCCAGCTTTGGCAAAGCGGGCAGCCCAGTGGAACCCCGAGGGTCAATGTCAGACCATGCTTTCTTCACTGTTTGCATTTGCTTACAAAAGCACGTGAATGGGAAAAATTGGACAGTGACTGTCTCTACTCATGCATGTAGTCGGAAGCAGGCAGAGGACAGTAAATTGACAAAATATGTAGCCTATGATCTCTACTCCTTGCCTTAGGATAAGGCTTACAGAAGGCTTTTCTTGGTAGGGAATATGTACGCTGGGAGAAACTGTCCATTTCGGTAATATGTTTCCTTTGAGCAACTCAGAGAAGTCTACAGATATTGATTAAGCTTCATAATGCCCCTAAAGTATCTCAGATTTTTGTTCTTACATAACAGATGAGTATCCTGAAGGGCAGAGAGAAGTTTTGCCCAAGGTCATAAAATGAGACATTGACAGGATTAGAAATAGGTCTCAGGAATCATGGTATGAGTATCACTTAAATACAGTGCCTCTCAGGAGCAAGAGTGCATATACGGCAATCATGGTTTACATTTCCCAAAGCTTTCCTATATGAAATATGCTATATTAACCAACAGAATGCAGAAGAAAATGTGCGGTATAATGCAGAAGCATTTTATGAGATTGCAGGAAGGTTTCCAGACCAATTGTTTTTATTCCTTTTAAATAAGAGAAAAAGATCAGCAAAAAAAAAAAAAGGATGAAAAAAAATCAAACAGTTCTGTTGCAGCTAATAAATGACAGTAAGAATTGGGAAAGGACATGTCACTTTCATCTGCCACAATTTTTCTTTTATTTGCCAAACATCATACCTAGGGAAACATGAATGATATGAGGACATCTATCTTTCTGTTCATGACAGAATTACCTTAGGCAATTTCCAGCTAAATTGCTAGAGCGGGTTGAAATGTTTTCGATAAAGAAATTGAAAATGTTTCCAGAATATTTTTATACCTGTATAGAGAATTTAAGTGGATGTACTGGTTTTTCCATGTCCCTTATACCCTTTCCCCATCCTTTCTCCCCTTTCTACTTGCAAGTTGGATGAGAGAAGATAAGAAGAATGAAGAAAGGGAGGAAAAACAAAAAGAAGAGGGTAAAAAAACATCCCTCAGGATTACTGTAATCATTACAATCACATTATAACAAGCAGTCAAAAAAAACCCAACAAAAAATGACCAAACCCAAACCAAAACAACTCCCCCCGAAAACCCTTCAGAAATTAAATATTCCAGAAATTAATGCCTTAAGGTCAAGTTTTTAAATTGCATTTATGCCTAAATCTGGCAAAAACTCAGGCTATCGAGCCAAAAAAGTAAATCAATAACGTTACAAGTATTCTTTCTCTTGCCATACAGTGTTTCCAGAAAATTATTAATTTTATAATACAATACCACAGTGATAATTTGATATTACCCCCTTAATTATGATTACTGGGTATTAGTCCCTCCTGCCCTTGTATTCCCATGCCCAATTTTATTATTTGTGCTATTTTCTATTCAAGTTTGCACAAAAACACTGCAAAAACAATGCCTCTTTATTTTCATCTAACTGGAATCAGGAAATTCTTCTTCATATTACCCAGGCAACCTGCAAAAAAAAATTTTATTTGCATTATTTATTTATTGTATCACTTGTGAGAAAGTTGTGAGGACCACCAAGAGGACTAGAGATTGGAGAACATGATGTAGGATGAAAGAGTGCGGCAGCAGGGTTTGCTTAGCTTGGAGAAGGGAAGGCTAGGGGAGATCTAGTCATTACCCTCAGCTCCCTAAAGAGGAGGATATGGAGAGTAAGACTCTTCCCAGAAGTGTACAATGAAAAGACAAGAGGTGACAGTCACAAGTTGCAGGGAAATTTCAACTGGATGCAAGGAAAAAATTCACAGTGAGGGTGGTTCAATGCAGGAAGATTGTTCAGAGAGTCTGGGTATCTCCATCCTTGGATGTTTTCAAGGCTTGAATGGTAATGGCTCTGTGCAACCTGCTCTGACACTGAAGTTAGCCCTGCTTTGAGCAAGGGCTGGACAAGATGACCTCCAAAGAGTTCCTTCAGTGTAGATTATGCTATAATTATTCTATGGGAATACACCTGAGCACAATTCTGAACTTGAAAATAAGTAAATTTTCTTTTAAAGTCCCCTATGTTTTACCCTTATACCATGAATATAATTTCTTGCAAAGAGTGCAGTAGTAGGAGAAGTTATTTTGTAAAGTGTTAGAAGAAGCAATGAAGGTTTTACAGGTCCCTCATTTACTAAGCCCGAGTGTTACCTACATGGCTTCCAAAATAGAGATTCACAAAGCAAAAGCATTGCCACTTGGAAACTTCCCTTGACTACCATCACCTTTTATTTCTAATCAACATAAGAAGCTTATCAAAACTTATCAGTAAAGCAGGTAATGAATCCCCATGCACAGTATAATGCAAGGAGGGGTTAATTAGAAAAGGAAAAGGTGAACTTGCAAAGCTGTCCTTGTGGAAATCCACATCCCTGACTCTGTAAATGAGGGCTTCAGAAGCATCACCTGCAGTCTGGCTATCAGCTAAGCTGTACACAGCTTTTCAATTAGTGCCAAACCTGTAGTCAGAAAGGTTTGGAAAGCAGTGCTCAGCAAGACTTTCTGGAAAAAGAATATTCTGGAACTATGCAGGGTATGAGGAAAATTGAGATTTGGATAACTGAGCAACCATCTGTCCCAAGCTGTTAAAAAACACATCCCAAGGGGCATTCACCACAGCTTTTATCTGGATGTTACCCCAGGTGCTCATAGGGAAGAATTTATTCTGCTCAAGGATTTTTATTGCCTTTGCTAGTGTCATTCCTCTAGCCAGGAGGTGGCAGGAGATACAGGATATTGACAGGGAATAATTGGAATGTGAGGAAACTCAAGAAAATATGACATGAGCTGTAGGTGGGTAATGGGAATGAGATAAGCCAAAATCTTTGGCAGGGAACTCTGGCAGAAATATTACTTTATATTATTCCTAATTTTAAATAACTTCCAAATGAAAGCCACTGTAGTACAAACTATCCTTCCCTCACGTGACTCTAAATGTATGAGAAAGTAAGATTTAGTAAGTCATTTTCTAGTTCCAACTGGAGGGTTCAGACACTCCTGTCCTTCATTATACATTAAGCTCCTCTGATGTACTAGCTAGGACATAAACAGAAATGCCAAGCCTAGCTCAGGGTTTTCTGTAAAATGAAATATAGGGTGGAACTGGTTGGAGCTATTATCAGAAGAAATCCCACGGACCTGCTCCATCCCACTAGAAACACATAAAATTGGGTAGCCCTGAGGGTATACATAACCTTAAGTGACCTAAAGTCTGTGTTGCTTCTCAGTGACATTGTCCTACTTTGATGCAAATCCATAAATGTGGATTTGTGATGTGAATTCATCGGTGACATTACTGTTGATTTATTTCTGCTTTATAAAAAGAGAAAGGTCCCCAGCTAGGTTTAAATGACCTCTAGGAGCTCCTTCTTATATCCTCTGCTATAGGGCAAGCAGGGTGACCTCACAGCATCTGTATTACCCTCGGGGGTCAGCAAAAGTTGAGGGAATATATGAACTCACTTTGTTGTCCAAGTGCTTGTTCTTCTGGGTTGAGGGCAGTAAACTATGACAGGTAACCCTTTTAATCCTCTCTTAGATTGCTTAGGGCTCTCCATACCTGTTCTAGCTGGAGGCAAGGTTTCAACATGGTGGTCAATTCAGTGGAATGTTTCTTTACTTGCAGTAGCCCATACAAACTGGAATTAAACTGTGAGTCTTGCCAGCAATTCTGCTTACTCAGGAGTATTATCAATGTTTATTATTGGCCTTGTTCCACATATAGCACACCAATGAGATAGGCTACTGGCAAAAAAAGTAGAAAAATTACAGTTTGAGGAAGACTTCTGTCTCAGAGATAACACAGTTTAAGGAATTATGATTGAAAATGAGTATTCTTATGCCATATAAACTGTGTTATTACAAATATTTGCATATAAGTACATGAACGTGCAGACATAATACTTGTTCGTTAATATCACCCTCACTTAAAATCCTAAATCCCTGTATATCCCTGCCTCTATGCAGTTTTAGTCCTTTTCTGTTCCTCCAGAGGAGAAAATAAACAGGATTTTGCTAGGCTGATGTGTGTCACTTCTCAATCACCTACACACAACCAGTTGTCTCAATTTTCATGAGAGATAAATAAAGGACTTTGGACTTGTCTTAAGTATCTCAGTCACAGCTCTATTCCACCAATGCTTTACACATCGCAGCCCTCACTCCTTCTGCCCCGCAACCACTCCTTCTGCCCCGGAGTGTAAAGTGTTTCCTTCCTAAGGAGAAGCCAATGTTGCCTCAGTATGGGTGGACATCTGGAGAGAGTTTACAGCTTGCACTTTTTCCTGGAGGATTTGCTCTCTTTTCTCATATTTCAGACTGCCTTTTTCTGCAGTAAACACCTGCTCAGTTTAACAATTTCCCATTGTTCTGATTTTAGACGATTTCAAAGCAAAGGTGTCTTGGCAAGCCTGTGTGTTCAATATGCATAGCTACCACCTATGTTTAAAAAATTACAGCTGTCATTGGCAGTCCACCTCTCAATCAATGTTTGTCAGTGTAATGTGACAGAACAACTCTGAAGACATTTATCTTTCTAATTAGTGATCAGTAGTACATTATTCTCTTCTCAGTCCTTTTGTACTAGGAAAAATAACCATTATATAGTGTGCCGTTCCTTGGAAACTTTAAAACTATTGTTGATGGCATATTATTAAAAAAACATTAATGGACTTTTCTTTTTTGTATGCAAGTCTTGATTCTGAATACAGATTTCCATGATGAGGTTTTCTGAAATCACATAGAGAGAGTCAGAAAATGAATGAGAGTAACATTTCTGCCACCATTTTCTGTGCTATTGTTGTGACAAAACTACAAGGTTCCTTAGACTTTCTGGGCTAAATTTACAGCAGTTTTCCTGAAACTGACTTTGTCCAGTTTCTGGGATGATTTTAGTCTAACATTTAACCATTCAGTTCTGGTGCCTGCAGTGGAGCTGCATAATTTTATATGGAGGATAGAAGGTAGGTCTTTGGTCCAAACAAGGATTTGCATTTAAAAATATAAACATGTTAAACAACTATTAAAAGCAGAAAAAAAGAGAGAGAGTGTAAAAAAACCCTAAGCCCCAAACAAACTCAAAAATACCAATCGTTGTGCTTGCATGGAGATTTTTGCTTGGACTCCCTTCCCCTTCAAGCCCTCAGTCTCCACAGGATAAAGACCTTCCAGAGTAGTCTGTTCTTCTTTCTGTATTGAGCCTATTTAGGGAAGCAATACAATGCCAGTAATAAACATAACAAAGGTCTCTGTTTGATTCCGCAGAGTGCATCCAGCAACATCAAGACAATAAGGCTTTTGTTTCCTTAAGTCTTCTCCCCCCTCCCCCAAAGGTCTTTGTGTGGGATATGCAGCACTTTCTCGGACTTTCATTTTAATAACTATCAATGAAATTTATGATGAAGAAAGCTCACATTAAGTAATTTTTTTTTCTATTTAGTACTTCATATTTTAAATAGGTTCATCTTTTCATGAAGAATTTTGGACCTTTATGGATGGAGGGGCTCTTGGCTTACTACAAGGGCGACTGGATCTGTTTGCTTAATTGTCGTTTGGAGAGGAATCTCATATAATCCCTTTTTAATATTCCAGGAAAGGTTTTGACTGTCTATCAAGGTATTCTCATCAGTCAAAAGGTCTCCTTTTTTTTCTCCTTTTGAGTTAACATAACTAATGACAGGTAGCGGGAAATCTTTGAAGACGGAAGTCACTTCAATCCTTTATAGTTAGCAATACCTCTTCCTTCATCTGCTCATTCAGGAAGTTCAAAGAAACTCACAGCACAAAAAATGTTGACATCTAGGGGGTGTGATTCACTCCTGGCTCCTGCACTGATGGTCTGTCAGGCTCAGAAGATGTTTGCAGCTGCAACTTTCAAGACACAAATAAAGGGCAAAGTCTTTACCAAAGGCTCCCAGCTAAGAGGCCAGAGAGGTGGAGGGGTTGGGCAGGGAGCATGGAGCAGAGGATCTGGAGAGGTAGGGGAAACCCAGCAAGAGACTGGTCACTTTTAAATATCACAGCTGGTTGAGGGAAATAGTAGATAACAAATCACTTATCTGATTCCACTGTTTTCTCCAAAAAGTTATTGCTATATCTTTCTCCTAATTTGAAAGGGTTGAAAACAGTTCTTAAAACTTTGTATCTGCTAATGAACAATATAATGTATGGATCTGAAGTTTGAAGAGTTATGCCAGATAGTCTCAAGATGAAATGTTTCTTAGTGCCTGGTTTGTAATAAGCGTGAATTATTGACACGAAGTATATCCAATACAGAAAGAGCTGCATAAATTGTCCCTTTCAAAAAAAAGAACCTCATCTAAGAAATTTGAAGAAATGGTTTGGAGAAGGACTTCATAAGAGAATGAAGACCTAGCTGCTGCCTGAATCCTCCTTTGCCAAGGTCTCTGACAAACTGGGGGGCACTGGAAAACCCCTGTGACTTTGTGCAGAAGTGGCCTTTCTGTCACAACACTCCCTGGGGCCCAGCTTGCTGTGAGAAGTTATCGTGCTCTAGCAACATGCAGCGCCCAGGTAGGCAAGGCTGTTGGATGCTTCGGCTGCGCGAAAGTGCTCTGGCACTAGCTTCCTCTGAGCACATTTACCAGTATTGCTCAATGACCTCAGACACGCATCCCAAGAAGAGCCCTTATGCTTCTTGTCCATGTAGGCTGTTAATCTGTAACAAATGCATGACTAAACAAGCAAAATAAATTATTTCATCTTACTGTTTTCTCTACCGCCCCCCCCACCTCATTTCTCTCTTACTTACTTCCAATTCTCCCTTTACCTTTCATTATTTCCCCCAAAAATTCACCGTAAGCAAATATTCAGCATGTGGCAAGTGTTACCCTGGAAATCCCAAACACCCACACACCAGCAACCGGGTGAAATTAAATCAGGGCAGGCAAGAGAAATGATGAAAGTTTCAGACAGTGAATGCTTATGGGGAAGCTGCAGAGAGCTGGATACATTCAGTCTGAAGAAAAGACGAAAGAGAAAACACAGCATTTACAACCACGTAAAGGGGTGTTGTGAAAGGAAGAGAAATCTATTAATCTGTCAAACCAGCAGAACTGACGCTGCAACCTACATCATCACAAAGACAATTGACGTTAATATTTCCTCAACAGAAAAAAAATATTCAGGAAAATCATATTCAGAGCAAATCATTTGTCAGAAGCTGCCTCATGAGCTCCTTTTAAGGTAGCAATAGATTAAAACCTTAAGTGGACAGAGTCTGCATTTGTATCTCGGCCTGGCAGGTACTGGTGGCAATGCTAGGAAAGCACCAGCCTTTTCTGCAGTGGGAGGTGCCATCAATTTTTTTAGAATCATTCTGAGCATTTTCATTAAAGACATTTCCTTGCTACTGAAGGGAACTAGGACACTGCCACCACACCCTTGAACTATCCTGCTTTTGTCCTGTGTGATGCAGAAGCTTTTTATGGCTGAATTGAGGTTTGTTGTAGAATGCAAAAAGTACCATCTGTTTGGATTTCTGAGAGTATGGACTCAATATTCTGTGGACTTGCCTGAACTAAGCAGCTACCTACTTCATGGTCATTTGTAGTTGTGACAGACAGGACTGGATAATCTTTCCTGTCTGAAATCCACAGGAGAATCATGCATTGGTTTGGGAGTGGAAATTTCACCATTCTCTCCAAGGCTCCTAACATACCATCACCAACATTTTATTGGCTTTATAAAGACGGTATGTCACCAGGGAGGAAACAAAAACAAAGAACAACGCAATACAAAACTCTAAAAGCTGTTGCAATGGTTTTTGGTGAAGGTTAGGGTTGAGATCTGTTGCATTCCCATGGATTAGCTCACAGGAACACTGGAAGGTACAGAACTGGGATTTGCAACTTGTGGCATCATTAATATCCGTGCTTGTTGCCCTCAAAAGCAGCTGTAAGAAAGCAAGACTTCTAAAAGGTTAGCAGCAAGCATTCACTGCAATTCCAATCTCTGATGAAGAGCTCACAGAAGCCTTTATTACGAGTAATATGTCATAGCTAAACAGGCAGATATGGCAGTCTTGCCGCTTTCAGGATCTGGAAGTCACCACCAAACCACTTGGGTCTCTGCAAGTTTTAATTTATAAAAAGGGATATAATCCCCAAGACTGACTGGTAATCAAACATTTTGTGCTGGCTATACTATTATTGAGAATGAGACTCCCATGGTTACATCTCAACACATCAAGGACATAACACTAACTTATTTTAACGCTATAGATATGGATCATCTGTAGAAGAATTCTTACACAGAGAGTGAAAACATAAAGGATTCAATATTCGCTATAGTTTAGGTTTCATCCCATGCATGTTCAAAATCTGAGTCTGGCCACTAGGGGAAGATGTGCTTTCATTGATAGATGGGGAAACAGCTCAGGGACTCTCTGAACTTTAGTATCAGTACACATGAAACTTCAGTTACTTGTCATTCTTTGGATGCTTTCCATTTTTTCACAAGCTGTATGAAGAACTAATTTGATTTCTCTTTCATTGTTATGGTGCGGACACTTAGGCTTCTGAAAATCAGTTAATGGCATAAAGCACTTTCTTCTAAATTCTACCAATTCAAATCCCCATGGATGTGTGCAGACAAAGTACAAGAGGCACAGAAGAGTTAGCACGCTGTACATGGTGAAACATTATTAGGCAGCATCAACCTATGGAAAGTCCCATTTTGTTCCACAGAGGGTTTTTTTTAAAATAAAAATTCATTCTCTCTTTTTTTAATAGGCTTAATTTCCAATACACTACTTATGATACACTGTTTCAAATTTATTCTCTCCCTTTTCTTTTTCACAACCACTTTTTCCATTGGATACACTCATCCTCTTTCTTATCTGTCAGCATTCATTGTAACAGGTTAATGCAATATTTAGTCTGCTAAAAAATTGGGTGTACAGCCAGACCTGACCTGTGCTGCCCCTTTTAGTGCAACAATTCTTCTGTCCTGGGGTGAGAGGACGGTTGCCACAGTCTGGCAAAGTGTTTCTGATGCAACCCCGGGAGCTCGTAAGAAGCTAGCACCCTGGGTACCACACTACTAAACTTCTGAATGTCCTCTCTCTGCACTGTTACCATATAATATGGTAGTTGTCAGAGCATCTTACAGAAGACACAGTTGTGTCTTGGTGTGTTGTTTCCTCTTGCCTAAAATAAGGGAGTGAAAGCTGAAATTATGTTACCCTTCCAAGAGACAAAACTGCAAGGAAGAGAGAAGAGTTTGTTGGGCATACAAATTCTCAAAGTGGAACTGATGGAAACAGATGAGGGCAAGAGGTTTTAGGGAAAAAAAAAAGGAAAAAAAATGTTTTGTTGGGTCTCTAAGTAGAGCAAACAGCTGCAAAACTAGACCTGGCTGAGGCTACACTGGGAAAATGAGTCAGGCAAGACTCCTGACCACCCACCATCCCCTGCCACAGCACCAAAACTTGGGTATCCAAACAGTGCTTTCCCCTTCCCTGCCACATGGACTTGTACAGACAATTTATCCATGAAAATTACATAGGTAAATGAGCCACTAAACTCTGACATGGAACTTTGGAGTGCATGTGAGTGAACCTGGGATACACCCATGTGGCCAAATTTCTGGAAAGGGAGGAAAAGTTTAGAAATATCTACACATACACATTTTGTATTTTAGGAGAAAAGGGTTGGGTTGTGGGTTTTTTCCACTCCAATTTATAAATCATGATAAAGAAAGACTGATAAAATTAGATTCAGTCTGAAAAGTAAAGAATCTGTTACCAAGTAGCCGATCATAGGGGCTGAGAAGTGACAATTCTCAAACTTCAGGATCCCAGTAGCACATCACACTGAAGGCAGAAGCTGCACTGGAGTAAAAGACTGGCCAGAGAGAAGAATGGAAAGTGGGTAAGAGTTGATAGAAAGCATTTAAAGGCTTCTACAGATCACTGTATTCAGGAAAAGAACATAAAAATAAAAACTTAGAGGCTACATGAAAGCTCCAGACTTAAAGACACTGCCCCAAGAGTTTGATTTATTGTTATAATGGTGTAAGACACAGAAAGTAATTTTAATAATTTAAGAAACAGCAACTCTCAGGCATCCAGTGAATAATTTGTGTATATATCTAAATGTGCATGTATGTGAGAGAGAGGTAAAGAGAGAGAGAAAGAGACTATTTTTAAATCTTTTGAAGATCTACAAAGCAACTTTGTTTTATATTAAGAGGAATTTCTCCCAATGGGCCTGACATTTCAGCTTACAGGTCTGACATCTCCTGACAACAGGTAGACATGGGAACATAGTTAAGGACAGTGTATTCTGGGAGGAGAGTAGAAGTAGTACACTGAACGACAGAAGGACAGAGATTTCTACCACACCAGGACCCTCATGCTTAAGGCATGCCAGCTTGAAGGCCTCAGCAAGGCTGCCCTCTGAAGTAATATGTCTCAAAAAAATCTTGAAAAGATGTCCCACTCGGGTGTGATCGAATTTCATTCTGTATTACAGCTACAATTATTTAGTGTGCAAGGATGCATGCCAGGGTGTGAGAGAGACCCAAAGTGCGGGTGTTAGAGGAAGCACAGGAGGGTCAGGGCAGGGAGGGCTGAAGCCAAGAGCCAAAGAACAGGAAGGATGCACCGTGCTGAGGACCTTGATAAGAGCATGCTTGGACCATAGATGAGGTTTCACTGTGCTTGGTGTGGCAGGTCTTGGCATGAAAGGGTGACATGAGAGCATGGGCAGAGGCAAGGGTGTGAGGCGGTGGGGGGCAACTCTGCCCAGGGGTACCTGGTTCCCGGGGCAGGTGGCATTCAGTCCTGAGTGCATCTGGGGTCCTGCTGCTCCTGGCAATGCAGCCAGAAGCTGTGGGCAAGCTGCCTTCCTTTCCTACACCACTGTCAGGGGGGAAAGAGGAAAAGGGCTCCATGTATGAGCAGAAGGGCAGGAACCACCTTTTGAATTTTATTGTGCTGTCTTCAGAAAGCCACTCCATTCCTCAGTACTGTGACCTGCAGCCCTGCAATGATGCCGTTTACCTTCCTCGCTGGAGTGCTGCAAAGCTCGATTCATTAGCGTTTGTAGCCTATTTCAAAACCCTTAGCTGAAATGTGCTAAAGAAGTGAAACACATTAGGTACAAAGCATGTGGATAATATTGATGCTCATACAAAATATTCTTCAATAAAAGCTTAATAACTTACCAAGAGGCAATAAACCTGAGTGTGACCTGAAATGCACTACACATGGCTAATTTACTATTCCTGGCATGTTTCTACCTTGGAGAGACAATCAGCACACACTATTTCAGAAAAGGCCTTTACAGATAAGGAAAATGAATAGAATAGTCTCCTTGGCCAGCATAAATCAGCATCACTCCTGTGACCACCGAGCCAGTTTACACTAGCAGCATAGCTGGGCTGGTTTTGCTTGGTGTGATGAAAATGACCAAAATGAATGATTTTGCTCACCTGCTGGAACCTTTCAGCATCCGGGCTCAGAGAGGAACCTGCTGGAGGATTGTGGTTCCCCAGACAAATTTACCTTCTTGATTTCGGTCAGAAAGATTATGCCACATTTATAATCTTTTTCTGAATTAAAAGAAATTCTTTGAGAGAGCCCTTGGGAGTTGAGGACACGATGGTATTCAGATCATTTGGAAAACTGCCACAATCATTTTTTCTATAAAAAGAATCTCCATATCATACATTGTGGAGCAGAGAATTTTTAAATAGATGAGAAAAACTGATCTGAGTGGATTAAAGTTGAGAGGTAGATTTTTAACAGAATGATGTAGAATGGGATAAAGTGGGTGTACTCTTGTTGTACTGAAATATTCACTGTAGGCAGCCCTTGTTCGTGCAGAGTTGAAACCCTTGGGTCCTGCTTGTGGAGGTAGTTCTCTGGTCTCTAAATGCCTCTTAATGGGCGTAAATGATGGAAATGCTTTTTGGTATGTTCTTGCCTGGGGAGAAGTCATAAATATTTACAAGTATATTTTGTGAAATACATGCAACTAATTGTCAGGAAGATATCCTGAAAGTTTTTTAGTCTGAGCTAAATATAAAAATTAAAAAAAGTCTGCCAATTGCCTCTAAACGTTTGTTTTTTTGTATTCTCTGAGGAAATATGGAAAATTGTTATTTTCTAGGGTTTTCTTTTATATTTTACTTTTTTCTTTACTTTATATTTTTAAATTATTTTTAAACTGCAATTCAAATAGAGTTAAGCAAAAACAGTACAGAAAATTGTTCATCTGTCCTAAACAGACTTTCATATATGTTCTTACCTTTCTGTGCTCTGAGCAAGCCTCATGATCTGGCTGAAATCTAAGCACATAGGTATGCAAAGCCTAAGAACTGCCATTGCCCTTGTCTGTCTTGCACCCCAGCAAGAATTCCTTCCTATAACTTTATAGGCCCTCTTTTGGATAACTGGTTTTCTGTATATACCCGCTCCCCCCCACCCTTCCCCCCAGATTCCTCTCACCACATGAAATTGCTCCAATGTCCTTGTTTTTTGGAAGTCATTCAATGAGCACATCCTGAAGTCTCCCGTCCCGGCATCCTGCTTGCTTCCCACTCCCAGCAGGTCATTCTCACGCTCAGACTATCTACTCCTTGCAGCAATTTGCAGGCACACTGTGAACTGGCTCAGAAAACAAACCTGTCTGGGAGCAAATCATTTCTGGAGTTATTTGTCAGACAGTTCAGTCTCATAGTTCACCGAGTGATGGCACAAATGATTTGTCAACCCCAAATCAAAGGTGATGGGGAAGGGACTGTGCGGTACAACCTCTTTGGTGGCAGCACTAGGTTATGCCACCCTAAGGTGGTTTTCCAGCAACCCATGACACAAGTGAGATACCGGTATCAAGCCATTTTCACCCTGAGTGCCAGGTTTCCAAGAAGGAAGATGAGGTCTTATCCAAGTATGTGTTTCTTGTGCTCCTGCAGTGCTGAACAGCTCAGCCCTGGCATGTGCAGTGGGCTGCAGGGGAAAGGGGCCATCACCATCTCCCATGCTGGGGCTCTCCACCCCATTGCCAGCTTTCTATCAGATCTAGCAAACTGATATGCCAGCTGACAGGACAGAGACTGAATCAGCAAACTATGTATACTGTGTGTTTTCATTGAGTAAAGCTCGGAAGTAGAAGGTCCAGGCTCAGACTGTACAAGAAAGTCCATGGAAGTCACTTTGGAACCAACTCAGTGTTTAAGCTGAACTGCATCAGTGCTACGAGCCAAGAATATCCAAATGCTGCATACTCCTATCCAAATTCTTTCTCATATCAGCTGAGGATTTCATGCCGTTTTTCAGAAAAACATATTTTAATAACCATAATTTGATAAAATGCAGAAACACACGAGAAAATGGAAAAACATCATCCTCTGAATGTCATGGCTCAGCAGGCAAATGAGCAGGATGCTAATGTGCACACTTACAGTACAAATGTTCTTTATCAGGCATCATATCATAATGAAGTTGATGGCAAACAAAATATGTTGTACAACCTCTTGCAAGAAGTGAGACATAAATCTCAACATAAGGAAACAAAGGCTAAGAATTCTTTACTTTCCCTCAAGGCAGATTTTCTAGTCTTTCCCAAATGAAGGAGGGGAGAGGGAAGAAAAGTTAATTCAAAGGGTAAAGAAAATTTGTGGACCACCAAATTAAACAAGCAATTTAACTCAGTGTCCTAGTGAGTGAATAAATACAAATACCAGAAGCAGATGTTGGAAAGCAAACAGTTGGGTGGCAAGTTTTGTCCATTAAAAAACAGACAAGGAAAAATAATAGGGAGATCTTTATTTTTCACATTGCTATAATTTTATTCAAGTCATTTATGTCAATTCACAGACAAGAAAGACCACAGGTAATATGACTGGTGACATTATTCAGCATTTTTCAAGTAAGGGGAGTTTTATTACTATTCTTCTATTATTACTAGCAATTACTATTACTATTTATTATGGGCCACAAAAGTGCCAGAAGAACAAAGGTAGTAATTGTACGTGTGCATATGTGTGCGTGTCCTCCTAAAAATCAAAGCTTACTGCATTATGGGTAATTTAGTAAAACCAATAATTTCATACATCATAACTAAGTACGTAAAAAAGGTATAAAACAGAATAAAAAGCAATTGTATGTGTTTTGTTACAGGTAACAAAGCTGGTTATAAGAGTGACCCAAAAGTCAGTAAGTCAAAACAAAATCATCATGCAAATTCATCGCAGTATGAAGTTCCTCGTGTCATTGGTAAGCAAGCTCAATAACTCGTTTAATGAACTCAGTCACAGATGGAGACTACACTGGAGACTTTTCAGAAGCAATTCTGAGTCCTTCTCAAAAAGCAACTGTGTCAGGCATTTAGGGACTAAAATTCACGTAAGAACCCACCTTGAGAGGGCACAGAATTGATTGCACATATCCGTGCCTCATACAGCAGTTTGTCAAAGCAGAGGGAGCAGTGAGGGGAAATGATGGCTTGTGCCTGAAAGGGCACTGCTTGTTCACTCCTACTGCTTTCATTCTGGGGGAAAAAAAACAATCCCCTCTCAGGTGGTCTCCTAAACAGTGAGTCAAAAATGGAAGTAAATAGACGGCTACAGCCCTTTTTTCACAATAATCTAACTTTATAAACCCCTCTCTAAACAGGCTTATGGGGAGATGCACACACTGAGCTCCCATCCTTCTGCCAGGGGCTCACCGCCACGGCCTCTGCTTCCCGCTTTATCCTAGCGCAGACAGCATACTGCTTGCGGCAGAGGGGACATTTTCTGGACCCTTGTCTCTAATTCAGGTTTAAGATTCTCTGCAGTCTGCAAGGCATCCATCGCTGGCTGGAAAAGGAGGTGTCCTGGAGGGAGAAGGCATTGCTGGCTAAGCTGCATGACGAACAGGGGTGGAAATGAGCCACCAGCTGTGTTTCAAGCAGGAACTGGTCCCGTGCAAGACACGTTTTCAGCCACCCCATGAGTTGCACCCTCAGGGGATTCCCATGGCCTGTTCCGTGGTCCCTGTTCGCACAGAGGTTTGGGCAGAAGCCATGCCAGCACCCTGCTGCACCAACTGCAGAGCTGCTGCCATGCTGGGGACAGCTTTAGGCAAGCTTGTTCACAAACTTGGGCCTGAATACCCAAAGTCTACCAGCATCTCATTTCGGGCTCTCCTACCCAATATACTATTCAGAACCCAAATTTCCTGACTTCCAGTTCAGCTGTCCTTTCTAATAAATTTTAAACCAACATTTTTATTGTTGTTATTATTTAGAAGGTTTCACTTGATCCTCACAGTTCTCCCCCAGACTTTCACATCACTCAATCTTTGAACTCCTTTTAGCAGGGAAATTTCAGTTGCTGCTCTCTTTTTGTTTTTCTTTTTTTTTTCTTGGGCAAATGAGCTCTGCTTTTTTCTTTTATTGGTAAGGGCATTCCACATATCACTGGTGATACAGGCCTGAAGCCCAGATCCAGCACAGAGAAATGGCTCCAATCCTTCATACAAGATGAGGCTTTGGGTTAAGGAACACTCCACCAAATCACAGTTACACCAGTAAAATTCCTTTTTCTATGATTTTTCTGCAGTGAAATAATTTTCTTCTGTTAAGAAAATATATGATGAATGATCAGGTTATTTTTATTCTAAATTGTTTTTTATATGAAGCAGTCATCAGCAAAGTGAGTATCCAAGAGTTTCAGTGTCTAAAGCCAGAAGGAATCATTAGATCATCTAGTCAGGCTTCTGAAATATCATAGGCCATTAAGTTTCATGCCAGTATCTTACATTAAATCCAGAGGCTTTAGAAAAACTAGAATTTCAGGCACTCACATCCTTTGAGGAGATTAAACTTCATGTTTCAGGCAAGAGATCAAGTCAGTGCCAGAGTAGTCGGGAACAGAAGAGAATTGATTAGGTTCAGGATGTTCCCGGAAAGCAAATAGTGCCCTCATCACTGAGGAAATTAAAAACACATCTTTGTCGATCTTTCCTAGGGGTTAAGCTGTATTTATGAACCCCAGCCCGAGCCTGTTGTGGGCAGAGTAAGCGATGTGTATCAGCAAAACAAGGGTTAACAGGGCAACACAATCCCACTGACTTGAGAAACAGGGGAGACCCCCAGCACCGTCAGCCTAACTCTCCCACAGAGTCCATAGCATTTTGTTAGGACACAGCATTAAAGCATCTCTTTCAAGAAAGGTTTCTAAATGATCTTTTTTCTGATGGGAAATTAAGTCTGAATGAGGAAAGTCGATGGAAAGACTTAACTACACATCCTCAGTGGCACTGGCTGGTGGGGTGGGCCAGCTCTGGAGTCCCCTGGCACAACTGGATGAGCACACTGTCCCGCTGGCTGGGTCCTCCTCCAGCTACAGCTCTCCAAGAATGGTGAACTTAAAGTTCAGATCACGCTTTAAAGAAAGTCCTGTTCACATTCATAGGTTTTATAATCTCTGGACTTTTTAAAGTTTAAGTAAGAAATCTGAATATATTTAAAAGTCAGCAATCAGGGGTATGGAATGGCCTAAAATGAGTGGGAAAAAGTACAGGAGAATTATTCCCTAGGGAAGGTGACAGAGGAATGAGCATCTTGTTGAAGCCCAAAACAGCTACCAATTAGGGTATACATTTATCAAATATTCATTGACTCCATCCTGCTATAAGCTTCAAATATTTAGCATCAAACTGTGCCCTGCCTTTTACTGATTCTGAAGGAGCTGAAAGATCCCCAAAATCCAGAAGACAGATAAGACATCAGAAAGGCAAATGCTAGCCAGATATGGGCAAGCCCTCATTATAATCATCTCACAGTGAGGTAACTGCATTCAAGAGAATTGTTCAAAGGAAGAACTGTGAAGAGCTACTTTGTCATCTCACTACATCAAGACCCATTTTCTTTGATTACAGCTAAAATTCTCTGCTGATTCAGGAACTCTCAATGTATTTCTTAAGTGCTACTTTTTGATTATTGAGCAAGGATGAAGTAAATAGTGAATGTTCTTTGAGTACCAAAGACATCCTTCTGGATTATAAGTGAACAGGAATCACCAAAGTCTGGCAGACACCCATGGGATGCATAAAACTGAATATTCAATATGCGGTTAAATATCCCCTTATCTTCAAGGGATCCTCCTGCACATTTGAAATGGCTCATCAGCCACTTTGCTTGCTGTCCTGAAGTAGAGTGGTAACCCATAAAAAGCAAACCACAGCAGGATTCAAGTTCCTGAAAGAGCAAAGGAGCAAAGTTTCTACCTGATATATTGAACATTGCTAGTCTTTACTCAATTAACTTCTCCGAGATGGCAGGGCATAGTTTATGCTAGGGGAAAACTGACCTTAACACCTCTTATCAATGTCTCTGCAGAGATCAGCCCTTGATTTGAACCTTTGGCTCATTTATCAACTTTGTGCATGTTAGAAGCAATGACTCTGGGCAGCTACACCGGTGGGCTGTGCTATCGTGTGAATTCAGTCTCCACGGTCCCTGAGCAAACCAGTGCACTGAGACAAGGATGTGACTAGCATTTGGCTCAGCTAATAAATAAATAAAAGCAAAATGTCATCCAGTGCTCCAGAATAAAAGAAAATAATTCCTTTGGACAGACTGATCTAATTTTATCAGTGTTGACTTAAGTGGCAGGTCAGGGTGAAAGTCTTTTGAAATTTCTGTGTTAGAGCAGAAGAGATTTGCCAGTCAATACAGACATAAACTCTACCCAAGATTGATCTTCTCTGACAGATTATTAGGCAGCAGAATCCATGGAAGTCAGACTAGCTGATGATAATAGTCTTTTCTGAACAAAAAAAATATGCATGGCTGCTATCAAAGAGAACATACTATTTTAAAATATATTAAAAAATTGGTGAATGTAGTGAAGGAAGGAATACAGCAGTAAGAGGGGAGAAGATATTTAATCTTTGTTAGTATTTCTCTGCTCTTACCAGATCTTGTCTCTGCTTTGCAAGAGAAGAGAACACCCCAATCGTTTCCTTTCTCCCAGCCATGTTCTGTTTCAACATGAAGCAAAAAAAAAGTGACCTCAGCTCTGCACAGCTGGACTCAAGGGCTGGGACTGCAGGTTGAAAACTCACAAAACCAGTAAAGGTATTTTCATTGTAACGTGTGAAAAAAAGAACATATTTAAATAGCTGTTTACACTGTAAAACCTCTTAAAATCTTGTTCTATTTTTCCCAGAGCTTTGGGTAAATACATAATGCATTTGATAAGTTTCCATTAATCTTACTCATAATTTTTCTGCACACAATGCAATCAAATATTCTGTTTCATTTATTACTTGATATTGTTTAGAAATATCCATAATGGGTCACTGTTGATATCTATGTGCATACAATTCATAGCAGGCCACACTCAATAACATATGTAAATTCTGAGGATTATTTTCCTTTCATTTGTGGTCAGGAAGTGACTGAACTCTTCATACCCTGTCATTGTGAAATGGAGTAAGCACTTGCCTCTGTTGCACAGGCAATGAAGAATCCCAGTAGAGGAGTGCAGGGCCATTTCAGAGCTGTTCTTCCACATCCTCCCCCTACCCACCAAAACCACCTCCCATGCTACAGATCTGGCTTGCCACAGATGAAATTCTTCAATCTCACTTACTGGCTCCAGTCACCCTCAAATACCATTGGGGAACCCTTTAGCATGGAGCATTGACAAAGCAAACTGCTACCTTAATAACAGAGCTGGTGTAAATTATAGTTTTCTACAAATAAACTATTTTCATCCTAACTTTTTTAGAGTTCCTGTGCTGTTAGCAAGTTACCTAAAACTTGAAAACATGCATTTTTTTTGTGTCAAAAAGAAAAAAATAATTGTTTTCAGAGATCCATCCATTATGTTCCCAGGTGGCAGTAAGAGGCAGGGCTATAACAACAGAGCTTGGACTCACAGACTACCTCCTATTCTATAGATGACGAGTGAAAAAATTATTATTAAAATAGCAAGTGTAAAGCAATAGTGTATTTTCACTCTATTCAAAGAGAGGCATTAGGAACATAAGACCAACTCTTTGCCATTCAAGGCAACTGCATAAGAGAGTTCCAGCTTACAGTGTTCCACAGCATCCTTGTCCCACACTTATCACCCTAGGCACTGAGACAAACCTCACCAAACTTTGAATCCATAAGAAAAGATCAGAAGCTACTAGGAGAGTGGGTCACGGGAAATCACACCGTCTTCCACACTTTCATCTGCACAAACAAGCCATGCATCAAAGCACTCCTTCTCACTCCCTCCAGGTGACCAGCAGAAGCCTTGAAGCGATGAGAAAGCAATGGCAGTTGTAACAGGACAGACACTCCCAGAGCAGGGTTTGATCCAGCTATAGACTGAGGAGCTCAAAGCCAGTTCTGTGACCACAGCTCAGAAATGCTTGCAGTAAACTTAGAGGCTTTTTTTTTTTAAATGAAAATTGGCAGCTGGTGACAAGTTCAGTGATTTTGAAGGGATGCATTGTGAGGGGATACGCAAACAGCATTAACAAGGGCCTACTCAGGTTTTTTATGTGTGTCTCTGTCTACACAACAGCCCTGATTAGGTAAAGATAATAATAGCTGTTTCTCTTTGAAGGTACACATCTCAGCTGGGAGCTTTACATCGTCGCAACAGCACAGAATAACTTCTTTTAAGAAAGTTAAGAAGCAGTGCTTCCAAAACTGGAAGAGATAGCTATTTCCTCTCCTGACACTAAAATCCTTGTGAAAATTTGATGACAGGTTCTTTTTTTTTAAAAAAGGCAATAAGATATAGCACCGATGTCACAACCTTGGGCTCCCACACTTCTCAAAACATCCATCGACTTCATAAACTCTACTAGAGACAAAAGTTTCTTAACACACTTGGTTTTAACTAAAGTAGGAAAGCAGGCTAAAAAGGTGACAAATATTATGTTCCTAAAATTGGAAATTGAGTCATTTGGACAAACTGTGAGACTCTTGTCTCTCTCCCTGGCAATCAGAAGACAAAATGTCAGCTATTTTCTCTAAAAAAGGAAAAACAGGCTAGATGTTAATTCCTGACCCTATGGCTCACCGGGGATTGTCTTACTGCAGATGACTCATGTGACAGACAACTTTTATCAGTGCAGACTCTAAGCTGTCTTTTAGCAGCATGTTGTCAAGGACCATGATCAAAATTACACCCTTCTTTTTTTTTTCTCAAAGTTATTATGCACTTGAAATGTCCAACTGAAAAAGAGAGATTGGCAGCATATGAAAGAGTTCAAGGTGCTTCAGAAGTGATTGGTACTGAAGCACAGCTCCTCCCAGCACCCCAACTACTGGTGCTGGGCTGAACGTTCAAAGGGAGGGTCTTCTTTACACATCACACAACCTTTGTGGAATAAGTGGGTGACACTCATCACACAGCGGCTTCGAACAGGAAACCCCAGTTGTGTTATCTAGGGTATCGCTAAATAACTCTGTCATTGTATGTCACCTTTACTACAATGGCTATATGCTGTATCAATGGTTTTACAGTAAGAATCCCCAAAATTAATGAAGGATGAACTTTAATGAAACCGAGTAATATGCAGTGATGATGCAACTAGAATTGACTTCAGCAACAAGCCCAGTTGCTTCTGGGCAACTTCTTCAAAAGCGACATCTTCAACCTGAAGACTGTGGGCATGGGCTGCGCCAGATACACCAGCTGTAAGCTCCGAATGTAGCACCCAAAATTTTTAAAACTTGAGAACTGAGACAAACCACATGATAGATGAGGTCCTGTTTGATAAGGCAGTTGCCATCTTTTGAAGAAGGTCTTGAAGCAGCAGCAGCCTGAATATTTACAGTAATGCATGTGGCTGCATAGAGGTCAATGAGGAACAGTTATGTATTGAGATGGGTCTCACACAAAAAACAGTACAAGATTTGTGGTCCAGACTGAAGTATGTGATAACTGTGTAAACAAATCCTATCTCTTACTGTCCTGGTTTCAGCTGGGATACAGTTAATTTTCTTCCTAGAAGCTGGTATAGTTCTGGGTTTTGGATTTAGTATGAGAATAACATTGATAATGCACTGAGGTTTTAGTTGTTGCTGAGCAGTGCTTACACAGAGTCAAGGACTTTTCGGCTTATTATACTGCTCTGCCAGTGAGGAGGCTGGGGGTGCACAAGAAGTTGTGAGGGAACACAGATGGTACAGTTGACCCCACTGACTACCGGGATATTCCATACCATATGTCGTCATGCTCAGCACATAAAGCTGGGGGAAGAAGAAGGAAGAGGGGGATGTCAAGAGTGATGGCGTTTGTCTTCCCAAGTCACCATTACGTGTGACGGAGCCCTGCTGTCCTGGGGATGGCTGAACCCCTGCCTGCCCATGGGAAGTGGTGAATGAATCCCTGGTTTTCCTTGTGCTTTTGCTTTACCTATTAAACTGTCTTTATCTCAATCCAGGAGTTTTCTCACTTCTACTTTTCTGATTCTCTCCTCCATCCTGCTGGGTTGGGAATTGAGGGAACAGCTGCATGGTGCTTAGCTGCCAGCTGGGGTTAAACCACAACACTGAGCTTATTCGAGAACCTCCTGTTCTGATGTTTTGAACAAGGCTGTTCCTGTGCCAGAGGACCTCAGAGAATTGCTAAATTAGCAATGCTAGTGATCTTCAGGTAGCAAGTGGGTTTAAGGATGTAGAGGAGAAATAGGCAATGACAGGGAGCAAAAGAGAATTAAAAAGGGGAAGAATAATAATAATATTTTTAAAAGATGCCATTTTTACATCATTACTCTGCCCTGACTGGTTTGTTGTCAGTGACAGTGGACTCCCTATGTGTTTTCCTCATGTGGGAACACAAACACTTCTCCTACTACCTCTACCTACTGCACCAGTCAACAGAACTAATAGCTGCTAAGGGCCAAATCCTGCTAGAGAGGAAAACACATTTTTGGAGTGTATGAAGGTCAGAAGCCATCCCCTGAGAAAATGACCTTGTGTTAAAAAGCATGGATACTAGATTGCATCTTTGTCCTTCCTGATAAAGTACTGTTCTCTTAAGTATTGTTTTCTGCATAGAATTGAAGCAATCTCTGTGAAGTAATCAAGAAGGCTATGAAGAAGGTGCTAAACTTGGGAAAGGTGAAATGCCAGAGACAGAAAAACCTCAGATTCACATATTCTGAAGAGTCAGATAACAGTTCCTGGGTCATAGGTTACAAGAATAGGTTTATCAAGCACAAAAACTTTTTGCCATTTAATCCTCTCTGAGCTTTACCTAAGATTGGAGAGTCTAAAGAAGCTTGGCAGGCTAACAGGAAGAAGAGAAAAGCCTCTGAAACAGGCTAAGTATGTCACTGAAAAGCTGATAATCTCACCAACACACAGAGAAACTGAACAGATCAGCCTGCCTCTTTCTACCAAGAGCGGAGTTAGCTGAACGGATGTAAACCATAAACAATGTCACCCACATTGGCTTTTCAACTGTTTTTAACCGTTTGCCTTAAGCAGTAGTCACCTGATACTGGGTGGTCACTGTTTCTGAAAGCAGACATCAAGACCCCCAGTGCCTCAGTGCCCCACTTCTAAGATGCATAACACTGATGCTAGTGATGGAGAAGACATCAGAGGCGATACAGACCCTCCCCCTTCTCTGTACAGATTGCCTTTGCATCATACCACTTTTGATACCTCTCTTTGGCGGGGGAGTGCAAACAGTAGCACTCCTGCAGCTGGACTTGCAGATGAAAAGCAGCACCAGACACTGACATGCTTTGGCATATTTGGGTGAAAGGCACCATAGGAGTACAAGCAATTACTTTTACTGTATATTTTGGCTTTTAATTCTACTATTAAAGTATTTAGATGAAGTGCGTTCTTTGTTATTTGCTGGTTTGCTTTTCTAAATGAATCAGTTGGTTTTGGGCCTCCAGGTCCAGGTGTGTTTCTCTTCTTGTGTGGATAGTCCACTTGGTAGCTGTTTAGCTCTTGTCTTCCTCACTCAGCAGAGTACCTGTGCTAATTAAGTTTCACATGGTGAGCTGCTTATAATGCACTTATTGTCTGCTTCGTGAATGTACACTGCATTTGTTCCCATGGCATTATATTCAGTGGGCTTGGCATTTCTTCTGCATCTGCATGTTAATGACACATTTTAAGTGAGATTTTTTCCTTCTCTTTTCTTCCACGAGCCAGTTTACAACGCTTTGAAAAGATGGGCTTTCAGTGCGCTCCCATGGGCACGGGCGGTGACAGGCACTAGACAATGGCTTTGACAGCTTTCAAGCAGGAGTCACTCAGCAGTAACTAGTAAACCCAAATGTCCATGCTATGTCCCTTATCACAAGATGTCATAACAGCTCTTCTGTGCTAAGTAGATTCATTTGGTAATTCTTTTCCACAGTTCCATTTCCTCAGCAGAGGTTGAGGTGCTGATCTCCTCTCTCTGGTGACCAGCGACAGGACACGAGGAAATGGAGTGAGGCTGCAACAGGGGAAGTTCAGACTGGACATTAGGAAAAGGTCCTCCAGTGAGACGGTGTTTGGTCACTGGATCAGGCTGCCCAGGGAAGTGGTCATGGCACCAAGTCTCTCAGACTTCAAGGAGCATCTGGAAGATGCTTTTAGTCATATGGTTAATTTTAGGTAGTCCTACAAGGAGCAGGGAGTTGGACTCAATAATCTTTATGGGTCCCTTCCAACTTGAGATATTCTATGGTTCTGTAATTCTATGATTTTTCTACTATGGAGTCATTATTTGGGATACTTCTTTCTTCTGTTGCAATAAAAATATGAGGTAAAACTTATTTTGGGATGTAAAATCCCACACAAAAAATCAGAAGAAAGCTTCAAAATGAGCAGGCATGAGGATATCACAGCGGATTCAGACAGATAAGTCACAGGAACTGTCCCCCAGAGCCACTTACATTGATGCAATGTTCTCCTGAATGTTTCTTCTCCAATGAACATAAACGCTGATGCAGAAAGGACTGGGCAAGGCACTTGTTTGAAGACAAACATCCTGTCCACACCACAACTCATTTCTGCTCTCATTAGTGATACTGTGCTGGTTCTATGACTGTGATGGGAAAAGGGAAGATGAACACGTGTAGGCTAAGGCAAAGCTTGATAATCATCTATGTGAGTGTTAAATTTATAGTGTTCATGCCGAACCCAGGACAAAAACAACTTTAGGTACCCACTACGAAAACAGTAAGTGACATATTAAACCATCCTATAACTTATAATGGTGAATCTGTGGTCTGATCTTCTTTTTTTTTTTTTTATGTTGTAAGCCAACTGGAAACTGCTGATGAGAGAGGAGTCCTTTCTCTGCTGTTGAAGCTATATACAGTGTGTGTTTTAATTAATCTCTTCCCTTCATTACCCCTGCTTTTCATTGCAGAACTGACTTATTTTCTCATTTAACAAAACCCAGCCCTCAGGCAGCTCACTGGCCTCTGGAAAAGGATTAACCCATTTGAAGTCAGCAGTAGGGGTTTCAAGCAGGTGTCCAGAAGCAGGTGTGGAGTGCTCTTAGTAATTACTTTCAGTTCTGAATTTGTCCTTCAATGTCTATTTGAAATTTAACCTTAAAAGAATCAAATGGCACGTACCCTACGTCATCTTCAAAGCATGTCAAACTCAAAGCAAGCAAGGTTACAACACAGTAACTCGTATAACTTTTCTTGTCACTGAAAGCCCCTGCAGATGTTTCTGAGATGTAAGAGATTAGGAGAGGGAGAGGTTTTACCTGAGGCATCAGAGCGCTCTTGAGAGAGGCTATGACAGCACCGGTCCGTTTCAGGACTGCAGCTGAGGAAGCTGCGCTTGGCCAGAATTTGTGAGCAGGGCAGCCAGCATCACCTGGCCACAACAAGATCCAGAGGAAAAAGACTGTCCTGCAAGTCATAATGAACCCAGATTTCCTTTCTGTCTCTAGGGGGATATTTCTCAAGTTACTGTAATTTAAAAATAATACTGTGACTTGACAGTTACTTCACAATAGTCTCAGACACACTTTCTTACTTTGGCAAATACATTCTTATTGTAAAAATTACAAGGGAAAAAAAGAAATTGCAGCTCTGAGCAAAGCGATTACAGCAAAGATAGACAGGAATTAGACCATACAAAGAATGTAATTTTAAGCTTTTATGATCACAGGCTAGATGTTGCAAAATGCCTATGAGAGATTATGTTAACCACGTCTTGGCTGCACACAAAAACAGTGCTGTCTCATCCTCCTAGCCACAGTGGGGTTCTGATCCTTTCCTCACATTAAGATGGTACATTTTTGAGGATACCTTGGTAACTGTAAAGTGGTGTCTTGGTTTTCGATTTGCCTGTTTCATACTTTATTAAAGACAACATTCTCCCTGGGGCCACAAAACTAGAGTTTTACTTGGTTTCTTCCATCCTGCTCTGAAGTTTTGCAGCTCATTTGACTTCTACTACCTTAAAATGCATGAAGTCTTTAAAAATCTAGCTTTTGCATAGGAAAATGAGGCAGTCTTCATAAGCCTAAAAACACTTGACAAGGCTTTCTAACTTAAGGGATCCTAATATGTCACCTTAAAAAAAAAACCAACAGGAACTCTTAATATTATGCTAAAAGGGTTTCTCAAAATCCTTGAGGTTTCTTTACAACTGTGTACTATCCTAAAAAATATCCAGCCAGAATTGTCTTAAATCCAGGTGCATTAACCTTTCAAGTAATCTCTTTCTATGCCCTTTTTTTTATAGTTATGCTTTTTAAACACTGATCCAATTAATTGAAAAGTATTCGCTGAAAAATCCATCATTTGCTGTTCTGTTTTACCTGAAGTTGCTTATACAGTCTCCAGTTCCACAGTTAAATACTCGCGGGGAAGTTAAACCGAGCAGGGCACGAGCAATGTTTCTGATTTGAATGTGTGGTCACACATGTCCATGACAATCCGCCACCACCGATGACCAGGTCATGGTTCGGTCCAAGCCTGGCTTTGCCTGGGCTCATCCTCCCATACAACCCTCTGTAAAGCTTTAATGTCTCTGTCCCACAGTGAGAGGCTTTCTTTTTCACATGTAGGAAAAATGAGCAAGAAAAAGCAAAAGAAACCCTTGAAGCATAGTGGATAACCAGCCAGTTTTCAAAGGATGGTACACCTCCCTCTGAAGCACAGAGACAGACCTGCTGGGATTTGTCCATTTAAAAGGTCATTAACCAGCCCAGCCTGTATGTTTAAACCTATGGCAGACAGCAGCACTGCCAGACGTACACAGTAAATTATGATGATAGCTGCTGAACAGCGTGCACTTTCACAGTGTCTAAGCACAGCACAATTTGGCGCACGTGTTTCTCTGATTGTAACACATTACAAAAATCCACCTTATTCGGTCACCTGCAAAAACCTATTACAACTAGTGCAGCAAGACGAAAAGGAGGGATGGGGCACCAGAAAGGCCAGCCAGTCCTAACAGAGACACATGAGCGCTAACAAAGACTGCCAGACCCTGGCATTGCTGATGGGACCCCACTCCGCTCAGCCACTGGGTTGCGTTTTTTTCATCAGTTTGACACTTTCCTTCTGCTACGGATGAAATATCTTCTCAGAAGCAAACCTTCTGCAGGCTTTTGAGGAAGCAATGTTTTATAGTTTTAATAACAGGAGCAGTCAGGTTGTACAACATCCAGTACTACAGGATGACGTGTAGGTAAGGTCACTAGAAGTTGAACAAGTATTTCTGGGCATATAGTGCTTCAGCAGTCAAGGTGAGCTTTGGTTGAATTTTCGTATAAAGGGAGAGATTGCACTTTCAGGTTGGTTTGACTGATTGTGATGGAGTGCTCTCATTCTATTTCAAAGATAAATACTACAGGTACTTGTAGCATTATGAGAAAGCTGAATTCCTAAAATACTGGCTGAAGAACAAACGTTGTCAATACCAGTAATGACAAGGTATTCATGGATATATTAGCCAACACATTCCTTCATCACAGTTGCAGAGAGTCAATCAGTTGTTATGCTGTGGGATTTCAGCAAGTGAAAGGACATTAAAAGAGAGATGCTTAATGGAACAGAATAATAGAAAGTAACTACAGAATGATCACAGATTGATTCAGTTTATATTTAAAATCAAAGAACAAATAGGAGTAGGTCTTTACCTAAGGATTTGGATTTCAGAAAAGCAAATTTAGAGAAGCTAAGGAAGCTGATTAGTAAAATCAGTTGGACTGAGATGTTACAGCAGCTTGACTCTGGAAGGAGAAATGAAATTTCTTCTGTCTGAAGAAGTAACAAAAATCTTTACCCTCAGCCAGAAGAAAAACTTACAGAAATTGATTCCACACTTATGTAGATAAATATCACACTATAAAAGGATATGTTAAAAATATATTATACCCTTAAAAAGGATATAAGCAAAGGATATAAGTTTACAAGAGCTAGAAAGGCAAAAGGGCAGATCAGTAAATAAAGACAGGTTTCACAGGTTAAGACATACAAGGGTAACAAACAGGAACTGCCAAAAATCAGTCTGAGATAGATCCTGCAAGGGATACAAAACCAAACAAAATGCCCTTTGGAAATAAACAGCAGAAGGAAACAAGGAAAAAGCTGGCCTGCTAGTCCTGAAGGTTGAGTTACCTGTAGATTAAAGATCATCTAGGTGTAATGCTCGCAGATAACTAGTGACAGGACTAGGGGGAACGGCTGCAAGTTGCGCCAGGGGAGGTTCAGGTTGGAGATGAGGAGAAATTTCTTCTCTGAAAGGGCGGTCAGGCATTGGAACAGGTTGCCCAGGGAGGTGGTGGAGTCACTGTCCCTGGGGGTGTTTAAAGAAAGGTTGGATGTGGTACTGAAGGACATGGTTTAGTGGGTAATAGGTGGTGGAAGGACGGTTGGACTAGATGGTCCTGGAGGTCTCTTCCAACCTTAATGATTCTATGATTCTATGACTCCTGTGTTAGATCCCCTGCTTCTGACAGGAAACGTGAAAAGGCACTGGCAAGGTAACAGCAGAACCGTACGGCACAATGTCCTTAATAAGTGAAAGGGGTTTTGCTTCCTCCCTGACTTGCATGATTGAGTTAAAATTTAATAGGAAATATCTGTCTTTTTCTTCAGGACACAGCTTTTCATGAAAAACTATGGTTAATGACCACAGTGATCAAGATAAACTTCTATATTGACTATCCATCTATTCTGACATTTTCCAGTGCAGGAGGGGGAAAACCTCTCCTCCTAATCTTTTCTGTAATATGCCAGTCCCTCGGATATCTCAATGGTAAGTGAAAATGCTTTGTAGCTGTTGCTGTCCAGTCAGGTAGCCCAATAAGAAATTTTGTTTTGCTGCATTTTAAGAGCTCTGATCAGGTAGGACCCCTAACCTTTTCTTTTTGTGCTTGCAACTTCAAAGAGACCTACTGTTGTAATTTTCAGTGCCTGTGTAAAATTCAGAATCCCGTATGAAATCAAAGCCTGGGAATTTACACTCATTTAAAATATAGTGATTCTCCGCTTTAAAAAAAAATCAACAACCAACACCAACAATACCACCACCTCCCCCCAGATCAGCTGTAGGCAGGCTAACAGTTCAATATTCAAATTAGAGAAAATAATCTACTACTTCCAAGAAAGAGGAAAGTGATAGGCAAGAGGAAATGAGAAGCAAGGCAGGGACAGGAGAAGAAAGCTTATTGTATGAGGGGGTTTATTGTATGAAGGGGTGGCTACCTGAAGAGAACATAAAATAGGGTTTCTGTAGAGCTTTATAGTGTTCGGTAGTTTATCACAAAACTGCTCAGTGCCTAAGTCTGCATCCCTGGGTATTTTCAGGGCACTCACCTCCCTTAACCACCTTGGGATGTATTCAAACCCCAGACTGAAGCCTTGGTACCCTCTCTCTGAGTTCGGTGTCTTTTTGCTGAATGCCAGGCAACAGAGCTTGCATTTACCTTTGCAGACCAAGATTAGCCATCCAAAGTCAACACCAGTCTCTGGTATGCACTAATGAGTTTTGACCAGGGTTGTTAAACTGCCCACAGAGCTGGCAGCAAGACAGTCATATCTCCTGGTATTGCTTAAAGCTATAGAAATATTTTTCACTCCAGTAATAAAACATCTGGCTATACTTTCACTCTCAAAAAAGGAGGATGCTAGGCCAGCTTTTTTGGTGGAAACTGCTTCAGGGGAGATGTGGATGAACTTGACATCTTTGCAATCTTAGATACGTTCAGATAAGCTTTGATCTTGACACTCCATGAAATTAATTTTGCTGGGACACTTCACAGGAATGCAGAATTAGACTGCTATCTTGCTTTTCTAAGGTCACATAGATGACTAAAATCACACTTTAAACCACATCATTTTTACATCTCTAATTAAGAAGAGGCACCTTGGTTAATTGCTTATTTCCAGGTATAATACATAGTCAGTAATGTTAACTGCTACATCTATTTATATTTGGAAGGTGATGATAGCAACAGAAAGGTCTAGAAGAAAAGAAAAATGATAAAGAAAATTCACACTAAAAATATTTGTAGTCTTCTCATTCCCTCAGGAAAAAAGCTTAGATTGCAAATGTAGGTACTAGATAAACTGACACAACTATTTACCTTTAATTGTGCTATTCTCATGACTCTAAACCACCCTGATATTAACAAAAATTCACTTCGAAGTGTGTTAAAAATAATGCCAAACCAAACAGGTAGTAAATATTTTGGACAGTATGGTTAAGCATCTTTTTCATAGAGTCCATAACTTGTTAAAAAGTCCTGTTACACTGCAGAAACACTTCATGTCCTGAATTGCACAAGCTCAGTAGCTCAGTGTGGAATAAAAGACACCACCGGTGAATACCAATAAGGCTGCTGAAGAAGCCCATGCATAAACAGTGCATACATATAAAGTAGGGGTCACATTTTGGTGGTACAAACAAGATGATTGGGAAGCAAAAGCTTGCCTTTTCAGGCTTAAAGACAGCCATGAGAAGCACTGTGGTTTTATTAAAATTAGAAATAAGTCTCTCTCTTTTTCCTTTTAATAATTCAATTTTTAGTTCAGTCATTTAACGGCTTGTTCAAATCTGTCCTCAGTTATTAAAGGGTCTCTGTCTAAAGATTTTTTAACAGCCCAAGGGCTTACCTTAAATACGTACTTAATACTAAATAAAATTGAAACAGAACATCTGCAATCCTTCATTTTCATACTTAACGTGTACAAAGCACCACTTAAGTGAAAGGAAGCAAAGGGCTGAAGGGTGATATTGGGTCCACTTGCTGCTGCTCCACTCTGTTTTGTACCTGTACCGACAGCATTATGCTTGCTCGCTCTGCAATATGCTATAAAACCATTTCAAAAAGCTTGGAAAGAGCCTGTTTTTGCTGTAAACATCAAGGCAGGAAGCTGCTGACTGCAGAAGGGTAAGGGTTTCTTTAAAACTGGGATGCAGAAACCAGTATTTCTATGTATGTGCTCTAAACCGCCGCACTTGCTCATGCAGAGGTGTCGGCAAACTGTGGTCCTGTAGAAGGAAAACGATGCTGGTGTGCCTGGTGTACACCATTCTTCGGTGCCTTCCATTATGATTCTCTCCAAGATGGATGTAAAGTAATGCTTTCTGCCGTTTGATCCATCTCGTTCAGCATTTAATCCACAACCACCTGCAAAATGATAGCTGATGTCCAAACTGAGACATCGTTTAATTTAAGAGTAGCACACCCCAAAATCAGAAGTGGTGAGATCAATCTGCTAGAATGTATCCCAGGTCAGCAGGTAGGGAAGACGTTGGACCAGTTAACAGAGGCCACACAGAAAATCACTGGCAAAGCTGGGAAGAGCACACAGGTGATTTACTGAGCTTTAATCCCTTGAAGCACTGTCCCCTCTACTTAAACAAAAAGTAGCTTTTCAGGACACGACAGAGAGAAATTTGTACCTTTTCCATTTTGCTGCTAAATAAGATTTCATGCCGTTGCCTTAAATTCTGTAGTTTTCTAACAACAGAACAAGCACTGAGAGAAAATGGTCCCATTATGTCTTTGTTCATGGAAGAGTCTGAAAAATGCCCAGGCTGACTAGCGTACAGCCTCAGACATCTGTTCTGCTAATGCGGAGTAAGGATTGCTGACCCAGCGAAGAGCTTTGAAAACTCAAAGTCTCTGTTTCATCCTGCTCGTGGTGTCCCGTACCAGTTTGGCACTAGTGTCGCATAGCCTTCTTGGGTCGACCCCAGCTCCACAATAATCACCTCAGGCTCTTCGTCCTCAAAAAAGCCTCTCCTGCACTTTTTTCCCCATCCTGAGATTTTTCAAGTTTCTCGCCTCTACAGTTTTATACTCTAAGCTAAATTTCTTCCTAATCAGAGTCACCACTTACCACAGCCTTTACTGGATGCATCTGCTAAAATTCATAGTGCCACTCCCATGGCCAGGACATCTGAAACCCTTTCCAGAGAAGATCTAATCCCAGCAGCCACCCCAGCTCACAGTGCAGCCAGTACAGCTGGCACAGGCTCTCCTTTGCAACCCACGTATGGCCACACAACCTCTTCTTCTGGGGTGGACATCTGGGATACTGCCCTCTCCCCATCACCTAATGCTCCTGCTACAGAATTTTCCAGCACCGGTTCATATATAGAATAACTATGACGAAAACAAATCTGCTGGTCATTTCAGTTTTTTTCTTCTGGAAGCATTTTAATCGTGGAAACTGTTGTGACAGCGTTATTGTATTCCTATTGAGCTGTATTGCGGACACTAAAGCAGTTGTACACCTCAGTGTGGCAGTCTGTCTGTCAGGAGTATTGTAGACAGTACAGACCAAAGACATAAGAAGGGTTTGCCACGAAATTCTTCTGAGGACAACTGAAATAACTGGATAAAGCAGACACGCTTTCAAGAGCATACACTGTTCTTCAAGCAGGCTGATATGTCCAAAAGCTTGTTTGATTTCTTTTTCCCATAGCTGTTTTGCTGAAACACACTACCTCGCCCCTTCAGCCTTGCCTTGGTGAAGCAATCTGTGCAGAAACCAGACTGCAGGGTTTTTTTGAGATAACTATCCTGTTGCTATAACAACCCTATCTTAATGTTTCACCCAATCTTGATATTACATGGAGTAAAATAGAGTGCAATTTCCAATGGTTTCCTCTCTTTTGTTCTGATACTGTGTCTAATGTGGCCACAAGTGAAACTTGTAACTCACTTAACCGTTCTGCTTGAGTTTGGACCGGGGGAAGATGTTTGCACCATTCCAGCTAGCAGCATAGCAGCATGATGCCAACCTAGGACTATGGACAGTAATGAACGGAGCTGGCAAAAGGTCAAAAACTTGTTTGTTATTTCTAGTTGTTTGGCCCAGTTGATGGAAATGATATGCTATAGATGCCAGGCAGCAGATATCAACAATTTTACCCAGTTTACTTTCCTCCCAAGGCCAATCCATGCTCTCTGCTCTACACCAAAATCCCAGTTCAGTTTTGAAGGTTTCAAAGTCTGAAGGTTTGAGGTCAGAAAGCAGAGACTCTCCTAGGAGGTACTGTAAAACTTCTGAATTCTCCACCTGCAGAGCTGAACTTCCCTTTTCCCTGGTTACAGAGCTCATTCACGGAGTCTCATTCCTGATTCAGTGCAATGATTTGGGCTGGGTGATTCCCACAGAAGAAAGGGGAGAAGGAACAGTTTTTCTGTTGTATTTAACATATGATAAAATACTAAAAGCTAAAAGCTTAATATCCACAAAATGTCTTTGAATCCTCCAGTTCTCAGCAGAGACAGCAAATGCACTAGGAGGTAAATTTTTAGGTGGCTGGTTTTTTGTTTGTGTTTTTTTATTTATTTTTTGTTTGGGGTTTTTTTGGTTTTGTTTTTTTGTTTTGTTTGTTTGTTTGTTTTAAAGAAATGATTGCAAGCAATTAGAAACCAAACAAACCAGAGAATGAGATATCCTTTCAACTACACGTTCCCACTGTTGCTGAGTCCTTTCATGCCTGAAAATGCCTCAGACATTGCCTTCTCTACCATTTTCCAGCTTGGATAACCAAACTGAGACCTGAAATATCAAATGGCTACGGTAATGTGAAATGTTTCAGCAAACAGTTGGAAGGGGGCAAAAGCTCCCTGTAGGCCAATTACTTCTTTTTGCTTGGAAGAACCACAGCAGTCTGCTTACCTTAATGTACTTCATTTGGCAATGGAAACATTTGCTTTCCTAGAGAAAATTTCAGAGAACAGGTAAGAGTAAACAGAGTCTTGTTAGCACAAATGTGAGTGACCAGCTTGCAGCACGTGAGCTTTTCCACCAGCACACTGAGTTCCCCTGCGGTCTGTGTGGTCATCCGCACCCCAAGGAGGTGAGGCAGATGCGTACCCATGTGGGCATGGTGTCTCCTGCTCTCATTTTACAGCAATAGAAATCACTTGGAAAGAGCAACTGATTGCAGGCTGTAGGTCATGGCCAACTGTATTCCACTTTCCTCCCACCTGTATGTTGTGTAACCTTTACTGACCCATATGATCCCATCCTATGCCATGTTTGGGGGGACATGGTTCAGCTTAAAAATGAAAGATGGCTCCTTCTCTTGCTGCCTGTTCTCTTCACTCACAGCTTCGTCCACCCCTCAGTTGCACGCTGCTGAAAAGGCTGAGGAGGAGCAGTGGGTTTCAGGAAGGTGGTGATAGCCCTTTACTCCAGAGGTTAAGGAATCTTAGAATCTTGTTTGCTGAATGTAACTTTCCAGTTATTTGAAAGAGACTGTCACTGTATGAGACCATGTGGTCCAGGGGACATCCACAGCTTCTCTGGGTAACCTGTTCCAGTGCCTCATCACCCTCACAGTAAAGAACTTCCTCCTAAAGTCCAATCTAAATCTCCTCTCTTTTAGTTTAAACCTATTACCCCTTGTCCTATCACTCCCTGCCCTTGTAAACAGCCCCTCACCAGCTTTCCTGTAGGCTCCTTTAGGTACTGGAAGGCTGCAATTAGGTCTCCCTGGAGCCTTCTCTTCTCCAGGCTGAACAAGCCCAACTCCCTCAGCCTGTCCTCATAGGAGAGGTGCTCCAGCCCTCTGATCAATTTTGTGGCCGTTCTCTGGAGTTGCTCCAGCAGTTCCATGTCTTTCCTGTACTGGGGGCCCCAGAGCTGGATGCAGTACTCGTGGGTCTCACAAGACTGGAGTAGTCAATAAAAATTCTAATTTTCTTAAGAAAGTTTTCAACACCGCGGAAGCCACATCTCATTGAAAAAATAGTTGGCTTTAAATCTTTTTTTCTTCTGTTCATATGTAGAGTCCACTTAGTGCACCATCCCAACTCCAGTAGTGAAAGGTAGAAAATGCTTAGGGAAAAATTGTAAGAATTAGGTCAAATTAGGCATAGGCCTTCCCCTTGCAGATCTTCCAAGACACTATTGCAGAGTTTGCATCCGGTCCTTCATTTATCATATAACCAGTCAAGTAAGACACCAAAGGTTTGCTGCTCTTGAGGTGTCACATCCAAACAGTAGCACAACCCAGTTTTGGAAGGCTCCTCTTTGCAACTCAGTGCTGTGCATCGTTCCCTTATTGTCTGCCCAGCTCAGCATACACAAACTGCAAATAAATAATGAGATGAGAAGATGAATGCTGGGACTAAGAAATGCCTTATTTTTCCAGGGCTCGTGGATTTAATACAACAGCGAGCTCTGAGGCTGCATGATCATAGTGTTTTCCTGAAACAGTAACACACAGTTCTTCACTTCCTACTGGATTTATTGCCTGCAAATATGAGCCTGTGTGTAGGTCTTGTCATCTGCTACATTTGTTTTAGTAGTCAGTATAATATGAATTGACTACTAGAAAATGCATATTAGTCTCACAGCCAAGCTGCAACACAAAATATATTTCCAACTCCTTTATTTATTATTTTTTCTGTTTATTAACTTACGAAATCCAATACTATTACTCTTGCTGAAGTCAGTAGGATCGCCTGGGCTAAGGAGCGCTTTAATTTACATGAGGTATCAAACTGCTGCCTTTGCAACCAGCCTGAATTTAGGAGGGACATTCTTGCAGCAGCCAGAGAGCAAAGCCAAATGTGAAAGATGACAGGCGAGGGTGATGCTGCTGGGCAGCACAGCAGCAGGAGGGGCAGCAAGCAGGAGATGCTAAAGACTCTTGAAAACTAGTCCTCAGGTGTCTCCCTAGGGCCTCTCATCACTCAGACCTTACATGATTACTAGCTATTCTGATCGCTGATGACTTTAACTGCCTTTTGCTTCAGTATCCCAGCTGTAAATCAAGGGTGATAACAGCAGTCAGTTCTACATGGTTGTTATGACAATAAATATATGATGCATTCGAGTAATAAGGTGAGCAACCCGAGAAGTCCATGAGGAAAATTATATTTCTGCACTTAGTCTGGTGCTTAAGCAGGGTGCAGGAAACAACAGAAGGAACATACTGACTAAGAGATTTTCTTTGGAAAAAAGAGTTGGAGATTACAAAAGTAAATCATTCATCACAAATACAGACAAGGAGGCAGCTTTACACACCTGTATTAACTCACAGTGTCATACTTATTGTCACATTGTTCTTTAATTTCATGTCATATTTGGGGCAAAATATGCATCTCTATTTTCATGGCTTCAGGGAGACTTAGCAGTGTATTGTATATGTCTCAGGAAAACTGACCTTCAAAGGAACCATCACACCACAGTTTTCAGACAAGATCTTAAGGTTAGGGTTGTTCAGAGCGTGGGAACAAACTGTTGCCCTTTGCAGGGACGGGTGCCCAGGGCGGCAGCACGGTACAGCTAATCAGCAGCACCAAGTGCACATTTAAATCATGCAGAAATTAGACATACGTTGAGGGCAACAGGAACCTTCTACTGGTGTGATTGCTTTAGCATGGGGAACTGATGCTGCTGGCGTTTGGTGGTGCTTGAACTAGCAATGAGTTCGTGATGTGGTGGTGAACCAGCAAATGGTGACAGACAAAGTGGCTGCCAGTTTGCGGAAAGTAGAGCCATCATAGTTGTTGAGTGCATTAATGCCAAAGAGATCTTTGTTTCAAGAACTTTGATCTGCACAAAAGCAGAAGGAAAAAACATCAAACCACCTGCTGCTCAGTTCCTCTGAAGTTAAAAGCCAGTAGCAAACTAAAGATCTTTAAACGTATTACACCAGTGTCTCACTATCAAATGTCTCTGAGGTACTTAAATGAATAACACTTTAACTTAAAATATCAAACTACTTTTCTATTGGTTTCTGGGTGATGCAGATACCTGCCAGAGAGAGAACACCAGATAATACAGAGTGGCTCAGATGCTGCTACAGCTCTGAGACCCTAAGGCTGAGATTTAGAAAAGAAAGAGAATGAGCACACATGAAAGTGAGCACACACATGACAAAGAGACCTCTGTAGCTCTCATTTTTAAAGGATATGGGTCTTGTTTCTGGCCATAGCATTTCTGCGTTCTTTCCTGGCACACCCAGAGGTAGCTCTGACACACGCAAGTCACACTTAATTGCAGAAGGTGCCTTGCATAAGAGAGAAATCTTTAAAAACTGTTTGTGCAGTTTGTTCTCTCTAGAGAAAAGTACCTGTCTCAGCAGTCAGGAAGGACCTGGTGCAAGACACATTTAAAGACATTGTTCTTCTATTTTTTCTTTTTTTTTTTTTAATGCCAGGTACCTTTGACAAAATAGCAAATAACAGAAGGAAGGAAAACATTAATTTTGGTTTTCTTGGGTTTCTTTGTTTTAGGAGAACAGAAGAACCATTTTGTCTCCAAGATTCCTGGGCCCTGACACATGTGGGTGTCTAGTAAGTGTAGTTTAGTAACTGAGCGATACAGGCCAAGTTACTGGGTTGGTTTGAACAAATGAATAGAGAAAACCAAAAATAAGTTACAGTGTGTTTTTATCAAGGGAATTATTGCACAAAGTAAGGAATCGCATCATCCTTTAGCAACATGAAAAAAAAAATATATAGAAAATATGGGTTTGCATACATATACACATTTATATTGGACAAGGAAATTGTCCTATATTTGGCAGAGTAATCAAGATACTTTTTCCCCAATAAGAGAACCAAACTCAAAACCTACAGGAAGTTTATTTTGTGTAGACCTTGCATACTGTGAAATGTAACGTGAGAGCAGAAGAATAGTCAAATTTCACAGAAGGGGTCCTCGCCAGGAGTTTTATTATTTGTTAACATTACAAATCCCTACATGAGTCTCTACAGTTGGGACATGCAAATGCTATAAAAATTTGCTAGAGCTTTAAATGCCTTGCTGAATGAAAATGGGAAAAGCAACAGACAATCAAGCTCAGCCTGCAAATGTGTCCTGTAAACTTGTTAATACAAGCCACTTCCTGACAAAGCAGAAGAAAAATGGCTCTTCCCGGTTCAGGCAATCCAAGGAGAATTGAGTGGTGAAACTGAACTCCAGGGATTCACTTAGAGCCCTCAGCACAGCAGTAGGAAGAGAATATGTTTGAATTGCAAATTATGTTTGATGCACCTAAAGTGTTATCTTGATACATGGGTGACTGACACAGCTGCCACTGTGATCAGCTGGGAGTGATGAGGGACCACGTCCTTCTCTGACATTGCTATGGCAAGGGTAGGGGTGATCACTCCTAGGGCAAGTACTGAGAGCCAGGGAGCTCAGACAATTAGTCCTCCTTCTTAGAGCTGCTGGCATCATCCCTCAGTGAACCCACAAAGCAAACCGACTGCAAGGATACCCAACCTATTAAAATTCAAGCAGTTTTTAAAATCTCAGATTCGCCATCATCCCTTCTCTTACATTTTATATCTATTCCGTTTAATATTTTCTTTCTTTCCTTGTCTTTCGTCCATGTTTTTCTTTAAGTTTCAAACTTAACAAAGACAGGTCAGTTATCCATGATACCTGATCAAGGCAAGCGCTCGCTGGCAAAGACCTTGCTGCAGTCTGAAAGAGAAGCTGTGGTAGATTAACACTCTATCTTTTGAAAAACTTCACTGAATCTGAAATGAAAGGAAGAACTTTTCCAAATATTTCAATTAATTTATTTATTTACTTACTTTATCTATTTAAATTCATCAGAATTTTAAAATTATTTTTGACAGCAGACCTGGGTGAGAGCTGGTTGGTCTTCTTGCCGCAGAAAGCCCAGCCAAGAGAGTGTGCTCTGCAACAATTTCAGCAGGACTCCATGAGCACCTTTGCATCTGATCTTGCCTTGATCAAGCTGATCTCTTGAGGCAAGATGACAGGAATTTGTGTTCTTTCTTTTTTCCTTTCCTTATTTTCTGGATTCTTTATTAGAACATCATCTAATCTTTTCCTACTTCTGAGAAATGGATAAGTTTCCTTCTTTCTAAGTGTTTCCATAGGCTCCAGCCTTATGTACTTACCTATGGCAATTGCTAATACTGTGCATTTACACTGTGTGGTTTCAGTTCAATGAAATGTTTAAGTGTTTAACTGCCTTCCCATACAGCAACACCTTAATATGCTAATAGCCAAGCACTTGTGTTAGAACCTCCTTCAGTGAACAGTGTAAGCCAAACCAGCCAACCCAGAAAACTAATTTTTGCATAGTTAGGCAATAAAGTGCTTTTCACCATGCTATTAAAATACAGCTAAAAAGCAATAGTAAAGAATCATAATCAAATCACATTTTCTACAGGGTTTCACTACACTGCTACAACATGACAAAAATATTTTCTGTCATTAAAGATATTTTTGTATAACATGAAAGTAATTATATGTTACTTTATTTTAGAAATAACATACATTCATGAAGCCAGAGACTGCATGATAGGTCTATATAAGCAGAATATACTTTTTCCCCCAGGTTCTCCTCCTGTAAACAAATCTCCCTGCCAAGCACAGCTCAGACAAGTAGCCCTGATTTCAACTGCTCTACTCACATAAGTGAAAATTACTTTCTTACACAGCACCTACAGCATTGAGTCTTCAGGTACCAGGCTGTGAGAACTACATAGAAAACTTCACTGCATTTCCTGCACCACTGAGAATTTCCACATATATAATTTGAAAAATTTTACATATATAAAACCACATATATAATTTGGAAATTTATAAACACCAGTTTCGTACTTGTGTGGAAATACCCTGCATACTGGAGATGAAATTGTCAAGATATGCAGATATTCCTCTTCCACCAGTACTGATAGAGCTTCAAAAAACATCTGCCAGTAAACTCTGTGGCAGCTTCTTGTTGCATATATTTAGCCAAGAAGACTGTGTTTAGTCCTCTTTAGAGATGCAGAGGGAATGATGATGATCCCTTTCCTAACAGGCAATAACTTCTTGTTAGTAAAGCCATCAGAACCATCAGGTAAATATGTAGCTCAGTATATAAAGTAATTTCAGGCTTGCGTATTATTTGTTCAATTGCCTGTAACAAGCCTGGTTTGTTTTAGTCTATTCTATTAGTCAGTGCTTTAGAAGTACTGATTACATTTTTTTTTCTGAAAAACAGATCTCATCTCTGTCATGCTGACATTTTTTGACACTATTTTTCAGGTTACTGTAAAATCCCCTGAAGTCTCTACACACTCTGAAGGTGATTACCTAAAAAAGCCATTTCATACAACCAAGTGTCATATTGCTCTTCATTTACATACACTATTCTGTTGACTTCCCAGGGAACAGAGCTGTGTGACTAAAGACCCTACATCAGTAAAAGATTACTATGCAAATAGTGATGGAAAAACATTTGGTCAACCTACCAATTTATTGAAGTCCTGAAACTAAACCTTCCACACAGCACAACAAGAATTCCAAGAGAGTGAATTTATTCATAACGAGATAATCCTTTAGCAGCAGAGAACTTAACTTTTTTTTCCCCCTGAAACTGAGCCAAAAAAACCCCTTTATTTCTGAACTGAAACCCTGTATGTTGCGTTTCAGCACAGAACAAATGGTTTCTAGCTCTATCACATGGTAACATTTTTTCTTTGAGAGAGATTGCCATGCAGCTTACAATAACCAAGAAGGGTCAAAATAAATTTAAAATTTAAAAAGATTCTCCCTTTTCCATTGCAATTTACGGAATAGCCTGACTTCTGAAAGGTCACCAACTTGTTCTTCTCTGTCACTTATTCTTTAGGAAACTGCTTCCCCGCAGGAGTTTTATAATCATAAATTTTAACTCTGAAATTTTAAAATGCCTTAAAGCTTCTATTAAAATTTAGAAGCCTGTCAGTACCATCATTTCAGTTTGGAATGGCCAAAATCGGAAAATGTTTTTGGGAGGTACCATGTAATTTACTTTCTTCTATTCTAAAACTCCAGGTGTTCTCATTTATATGGATAGGACTTCAATTAAAAGTCTATCTTCTTTCCTAAATATAAAACCAAAATATTTAAAAGCACAGAGGAAATGCAGCCCTGAGCCCCCTTGCTCAGTGATGTGATAGTTTTCTAATATTCTCAGCATGAATTAGCTGGAGTCAGTTAAAGATGGTGATCAGTGAAATATTGCTCTCTACTTGGCATTGGAGAGATTTAGGATGCAGAAATTAGAATTTAGCAGACATTCAGAGCAAAAGAAAAGAAAAGAAAACAAAACAACTGGAAATCAGCCAGATCCCATAATTCTGTATTTCAAACTCCCAAACCCACAAAGAAAGAAAAGCACCCACAGGGAAAATCACCCTGCAAAGTCACTTTAACTTGGTTTTATCCGGTGACACTGAGCAGATCGATCATTCTCTGTCTCCAGCACACTTCCTCTGTGTTTCCTTCTTCCAAACTGTCCCTTCTTTAGTCAGTATCCCTTACCACATGGCCCCCCCAGATAACATCCCCCATGTTCTTTGGCAACTTCCTTCACAGAATAAAAATTCCTCCTAATGAAATACTAACTCAAATATTGCTTAAAGCAGTTTGGGCCACACAGGACATGAAATGACTCTCTTCTCACTGGTGTGAGTGATGCCTATGTCAATAGCACTCCACCAAAGCAAAATAGATATCGTGGAAGAAGACACCAGCTTACAGTGTTCCCCCTTATCCTGCTCTTGCTGTTCATCAGCTAGTGATACACCTCTGCACCCCACTCCAGGACATAAATCTAAAGGGTCTCTTGAGAGGACGTACTAGCTCTGCCTCAAAAGAGTTGCGGAAGAGTTGGACATTTTGGGTAGTTCTTTCTTGATTTATTAAGAAGCAAGAATTTAAAATAGTTCTTGTCTCACACTGAATTTTCTTCAAAGGGTGCAAAAGTGTATGCTCTCATTTGTCCCCTTTTCCAAGCCGAGCAGCTGAATTCACTCACAGTCCACTCACTCGAAGCAAAAAGCCAGGTTCTTTTTGTAGCTCTTTATCTTGTTTTAAAGCCAATTGTTTACTTCTGCCAACTCGTAATTGCACAGAAAGGTTGATGTCTGCGAGTGTGAAAGGAGGTTTTCTATCATTATGTCTAATGGCTGTTCTGCTCTGTTGGTGATTATTCATTTACCTCTGATGTTTGCGGCTCTTGGCAGCAGTTACTAGAAGACTTGCAGCAGTTCGGTGTTATTTCCTATATGTCTTTCACAGAATAATTTGGTTTCTGTTCCAGGAAAACATCAACAGCTTATTTCTTTGATTAATGAGAGAAGTAAACCCACCCATTTTTCTAGTTTACATTCATTTTATTCAATAAGCTACAGTTGTAGGTATTCAATAATATTTGAATTGATAACACACCTTGAAATTTCAATCCTTCTGTGGCAAAAGAAGCATTTTTACCTGATTAGTCTCACTTTTTCCTACCACCAGCTACAGGAAACAGAGACACTAGGGACAAAGAATTTTGCAATAATCAAATAAGTTGGGCAAAATGATATTTTGCCTCTGTGTGCTCACTGCACCCCATGAGGAGACAGCTGGCTTTTGTCTGCCATGAGCAATAGGTCTGTCACTGGGGAATATAGATTACGACACCCTCTTTGTGAATCCCAAGACTGTGCCCAAAACATCATCATCCACTTCAGAGACCAAAATTTACCGTCCCTAACTAGTCCATTCTGAAGTAGTCTTTTTCTATAAAGACTGTGAAATTAAATGATTACTTAGTAAATGTGAAACAGGCCAAATTGAGGCAGTGCCATGGCCGTCAGTGGAGAAATACGTATTTACAGGATATGCATTTGATCCAATTAGTAGTAGTGAGAAGTATGAGACTGCATTAGTTATCTGACATCTTGACACCCAAAATACTTGGATGATGGTCTGCAGCTCTAAGAGTCACCCATCCCCCCACCTTTGGTTTTAGCAGACAGTTTTACACTTAAATGGAAGTTAATTTCTTAAAGGCTTAAAGATAAAGCTTTTTGCTTGATTTTTTAGCAGGAAGAACTTAACTGTCTCTTACTGAATAAGTAATGCTTCAATACATCTTAATCAGAGTATATGTCCTTCAGAGACTGAAGGTCTTGTGAAATTTCACCTGCAGAACATTTGTAACGTCAGTTTGACAAAGTTCAGCACTTGTTTGTTACTATCAAAAATGCAGACTCATTTCGTCATCATCTCCCTCATGCTTTCTCCAAAGGACATAAAGTTACCGCACAGATCTCGTCCCATTTAAATACGTATCAAATGTGTAATTTCTCACAGCAGTTATACTCATTTTTTTAGTACCTCCTTTCTCGTATGGTCTGATATGGTACCCAGTCACTGTTGATCAATGGGAATGTCTTTATACTCTCTTCTTATATAATTTACATGCAGCTTGGCATCTTTGGCCTCGTTTTTCAATGACAATGGAAATACCTGTTCAAATACAAACTCTACTGCAAAGTTTTTTAAAAGACAATTGTTGAAAGATAACTCAATTTTCAGTGTTTAGTTTGTTCTGCCCAAGGAACTTTAGTTTTCTTCTCCGAGGAGTTAATCTGCTAATTAGTTCAGCCGCCCATTCGTATGTAATGAAAAATAATTAATAATCCGAAAGAATTTCTTCATAACATTGAAGGATTTTATTACATCCTCTCCATTGTTATGAGGTGTTTCACTGGGAGTCTGGTGACTGGCAGGAGATGTCAGCGTACCATGGATATGTTCACCAGCAGCTTCTGAATCCAAAGTGTTGCAACGGAAGCTCAGCAGCTCAAAACCTCTTCTGAAATATAGCCAGTTCTGTACAGCAAACAAAAAGCAAGGAGCTTCAGTAGGGGAGAGTAATAGATTTGCTTCTGGATGAACATTATCATCCTGTAAAATGTCCCTCAGGACTGATTCTGTGGCTATGAACAAGACTCAAAAAGACAAATTTTGCCACACAAGTAAATAATCTGTCATTCGCCTTCCCTCAGTTTTACTGCTGCTAGTGGGCCTCATATGGGTTTTGCTGGCACACCGTGTAAGGTTCTGGTAACTTTGAGTAGATTTTTTTAAAGGGCTGGATAATTTCATGCAGTCTTTAACCACCTCTTGCTGCTTGGCATGGTGAAATAATACGGGTAATTGAATATCACACTTCTGGGTGTAAGCTAATTGCCTGCAGGGCTCTGGAAGGATGTTTCTTCCCTGTACACCACATAGCATAATTGGATAGGTAATGGGCCTTATGGGAACCTTTCACCTTCCTCAAGAATATCAGTGCAGAAGGCAAAATGTCAAGTTAGATGAACAAATGATTTAATCCAGTATGGCGAGCCCTCTGCTCCTGTGGTGCCATGGCGAGCAACCGGTTGGACTGTGGGATGTGCACCTGCCATTGTGTAATGAGGTGCTGAGTAATCCGGGTCATTACTTTTAACCTGAAATGCCAGTAAAAGCTCCAAATTTCTCAAAATGCTCATCTCTATGGCAACCTCTATAAAAAAGTATTGTTCCATTGAGAATTAATATGTATTTATGCCTAAATAAGAACCAGGAGTGACTATTCCTGGTTTTACAAGCACACCATCCCCTGAATCCCTTTAATCTTCTCTGTGTGCTGCTGAATGTCAGGTAATGGAGAGGCACAGTGTGAGCTCAATTAGTTTAAAATCTTATCAGTGTAATTGGGCAGGATGAGCTGTATTAGCTTGCGAAAGAGGACTCAACACTTTGAAGTTATTTACTCAATTTAATATTCTTCCAAATGCAATTAATTGCATAACCATTAGCAGTTAATATTAATTAATTAATGGGATTCCAACATAATTGTATGTGATAGAGATCACCAAATGAGTCCTTTGAGATGACTGGAAGGTAGGGAAGGGGATTGCTACCATGAATACCAAATCTCCTCAGCAGACTGACTCACCTACAAATCATGCTCAGGAACAATTAGGAAAATGGCCAATGCTAAAGAGGACTCTAGAGCACGCACTGCCACATGCATGGTCTCAGCACAGAGATGCAGGGTATTATTTGCCCAGAGAGGTGGTTGAATCACTGTCCTTGGAGACATTCAAAAAATGTGTAGACGCGGCACTCCAGGACATGGTTTAGTAGGCATGGTGGTGTTAGGTCGACGGTTGGACTTGATGGTCTTGGAGGTCCTTTCCAACCTTAGGGATTCTATGATTAAATCAGAATAACCCTGATGAAAGCAGGACTATCAAAAAGCTATCTACAAGAACGTCCTTACTACTTTCATCTGTCTTCACTGACTTCAACAAATTTCTGTCCTTCAAACTCTTTTTTACTAGCTAAACATTCTTCCCTACAATTTCAGTGAACTGAGGCTGAAATTTTCCCATGTAACAAGCCATTTACTCTGGGGGTTGTTTGCCAAGAAGCCCTGCCTGTGCTTGTCAGCACACTGCTGCTCCGTTTTCTTCCCTTTACCATTAGAACAGCCTCTGCCCGAGAACAGCAAGCACATCAAAGGTATGTTCTGGGCTGCAGTGCCTGCTGCCCTGTTTTCTTGCAGACAGCAATGTAGAAGCTACACAAAATTATATCACTGACCATCCACCTGCTGAATTTAAGTCCCAGAATGCTGTTGCTATTACGCCATTAGACGTGCACTGTTTGTAGCCGCTGTAACCCCTGAATGCCTGTGGTTGTCTCGGGTCCTGAACTGCCTTACTAGCTAGACCAGGCTGCTGTGGTACTGACCAATTCTCTGACGTGTCCATCCTGCATTAGCAGGGTACTGCTGTTATGATCAGATTTCCAGGAGCAAGCATTTGTTTGGCATTCCTGATTTGGGCTATAGGGAGCCTGGTTTTCAGTGGGATGAGTATGTGAGCTGGCCTCCATCAGTACCCACTGATTTTCTGTAAAGACATGAGCACCTCTGAGACTCAGAAAGCATATCCTACTTAAGCAAATTCAGAAGCAACTAGAAATTAGTGTGTTTTGATCAAAATACTAGCTATAGGGTGTGACAGGTAGACAAGATACCTTCCACATGATACCTGTAATACAAATAGGCTTAAAGCAGGTAAGGCATGAGATGAAGTGAGATTAATTTTTCAGAAAATTATATTAGTTGAATATTAATTTTTTTTATACTTTTATCTGAAGGTTCCCTTCTGTTTCTGCTGGATTCTGCTTTGCTTCTGTCCTTCACTGTGGGACAGCGTTGTTATACTCAATTAAACAAATTTCCAATTTGTGCTCCTGAGACTGTGGCAGCTGTACTTCAATAGAGGGTGAAGACAGACCAGATGGATAGAAGGTGAAGTGCTGTCAGTCCTTTGGGATTGAAGATGCCACAGAAATGCAAGCAGAACCTGTAGTTTATAAGGGAAAATAATGTTCTGACAGTCTGATGAAAGACTAACTCAGAAACCCCTCATTCTCCCAAAAATGAAGATCTGGGAAGATTGATGTGGGTGCACTGCCAAGTACTTTATCTTTTTTATCCTTTTTTATCTCTTTTTTTTTTTTTAAGGAGAAACTGTACCAATCTAATCTGAATGAAGAAACTCACCTTTCCTGGTGCTCAGTTTCATTTTCCTCAAGCAATAGAAATGAAAATGAAAATTCAATTTTAAAAACATGAAAAGAGGAACATTCCTATAAAGGCAGGAAAAAAATGTTCAACAGCCCCACAAGTAAAACTCTTTAAAACTGTCACTTACATCCTTAAAAAACTAAGCCCTGCAAGTCAGGCTGTTCAAAACCATATGTGGGTGCTGCACATTATTTTTCTCAAAGACCAGTAGAAGCTGCAGTGACTTAAAAATTCCATAACTACATAGCAAGGGAACACTCGAGAAGGGAAAGAGAGAGGGGAGACAGAGATGAAGGCAAGTTAATTTGAAGACGCTTTAAGAAAATGATGTGAACGCTATTACGACAGTTCTTCTGGGACTTGCTGTTCTGTGCATTAATGAAAGAAGGTGCTGATGTGTAGATCAACATTTAATCCGTGATACTCTTGGCAAAGCGTTGCTGTTAGCTTTATCCTTTACTTCTCACTTTTTATACTGTGTCTATTTCACATGCCTGAGTTCCCATTTCTTACAGGCCAGATGTTGCATATTTGAAGTAGTGCTGAGTCCTATGAGATCAATGAAACTTTTAACCCGAACTACAAAGCAGGATATCATTATGTTTCCATGCGTTAATCTTTATGATCCTGAGCAAAGCAACCACCTGTGGCAGGGTATGAATTCCCTGATCCCAGCGGTAAGCAACTCTTCACCTCACCAGTCCTAGCCAAGCCAGAAGCAATGAATTGTGTGAATATCTGCTCTCCTGCCAGGTCTGCAGATCTGCCCTTTCTGTAGGTAATACAGCAAAGATTTCCAGTCAGTCAGCTTGGCATTCTTCTATGAATCGACTGTGAAATGATACAGATAAAGGGCACTACGCCCAAGGATGACCAGTTCAAGCATGGCAAATATTGACTGAAACAGAGTATTCTGGATTACAAGGACCCTGCTTGGATCTTTCTGTAAACACATGAGACATACTCAGCGTTTGCATTCCCAGCATCCCAACCTGCTTTACAGACATACCGTCCAGCCCCAGCAGCAAGAGGAGCTCATTGCACTGGCTGCTCTGTGGACAGAGTGCTGAAAAAGTTGCCCCTGCCCAAAACCATACAAAGAAATCTGGGTTTCTACAGGTACGTATTTTTACCCAGGTTCAGTGAGGGAAAAGGAACAAGGGAAATAAATCCTATGTTTGTGATGAGCAAGGGTGGAGGAAACCTGCTCTCACACCACGTGGTGCCCCGGGGACAAGCAGCCCTGGCACAGGCTACACTGCCAAGGGAGATCAAGATGAAGGCGCTTCTAGGTGGGTCTCTCAGGAACTTGCCCTTCCCACAGGAAATGGAATTTCTTTTCCTGCAAAATGTTATCAGAGCTCCCTGGGTTGTCTTATCAAGATCTGCCCATTAGAGAGTTACCACAGAAATTAGGTGAGATACGAGGTAAACTGTAGGGGAGGTTCATTCTTCTTTCCTTTTGTAGTAACTTACAGATGTTATAATGTGAAATATTATGATGTGAGAATGCATTATTCCCTCAGGAATATCTTGGAGGGAAGTAGAAGATAATACAGCTGAATTTAAGGAAATTTGCCAGTTACAATATGGCTACTTGCAGGGTAAATGGCTGCTCTTCACCAAGTGCAAAAGCATTATGATACAGTATGGAAGAACAAGCCCATGGCAAAGGCAAACTGCAATCATGACAGAAGGTAGTATTAAAAAAAGGGTCTTCAGTGGATTTCTGTATTTCCCGTGTATCATGTATATTTTTCAGTTGGCAAGACACAGAACAAAATAATAATAATAATAAAAAAAACCAATCCAAGAAACAGCATTTCATGTTGCTGCCTAAATGTGGGCAGCAGAGTTAGATGAGTACGTGGGTGACAGACTTTGTTATTAGGATCCCACGAACACCAGGATCTGTAAAGCCAAAGCCTTTTTTCCCCTGCTTTCTTGGGGATGCTGGGAGCATTTTGAGAGAGTTGCTAAACCACACGCACACACACGTGTGTTTGCATAGTTTCTTCTGGTGCTTTTTGCCTCCCTTTCCAGGACTCATTCCCTTTTCCAGCTGGTTTCTCCAGTTATCCCATTCTTATAAAATTAAATAGCAATTTTTCTTTGTGTTTCTCTTTGCCTGCCTGCCCACATGGGCAGTGGGTCAGCTTAGGGCGCAGGCAAGAGGTCTGGGCACCCCACTGCCATCCCAAATGCACGAGCAGGAGGCTGACCAGGATTATATCATGATATCCCAAACACATTTTGTGATGACTTTCAAACCCTTGCTCATAGAAGAACACTTGTGTGGGGTTTTTAAGTGTTAGTCTGCCTCCGGTTTTGTGCCAGGCTGCAACAGCTGACATTATTCTATAAACTCTCCCTAACACCAGTCCCCACAGAGGGATACAAGGGCACGCCATGGTGAGCAAGGGGCTCCCGACAATGACTGTGCTGCATTTTTCTCCCCGAGGGGAAGAGGTGTCCCAGGCAAGGAGTCTGGACCACCAGTGCCCACAACACCACTGCAGCGAGCGCTCACCAGCTTGGTCCCAACGTATCTAAAGATCGTTTACAGCTCCGAGGTGAGGGGCCGGTCTCTGCTGTGCGGCTGCACTCACATCTGCCCCTCTGGCACACGAGCGCTTCCCACCAGGAGGGCACAGGCCGTCTGCGCACAGCGGAGCTCTCCCAGATTGCAATGAACTCCCACAGCAACCGAAGAAAATCATCCCTCACCTTGACATCCACTTTCAGGTCAGGATTTTGTATGTCCTGTTTTTCATGAATATATTTCCTGAGGGACTTCAGCCTGATTCTGAATTCCCCCACCGTGGCACAAGCTGTTTGAGAGCAGCAGATGAAGAGTGTGGGAAAGGCTACAAAGGCATGTGACCTTTCCCTTCCCTTCTTCCCCCCAGAGGTATCATTTTGAGAAAACCACCAGTAAACTGTGACTGCTCTGCAATTAAAAATAGTTTCCCCCCTTAATTTAATGTAAATGTTTTGGTCATTTGGGAAAAAGAAGAAAAAGACAAAAGCAAACCCAATTTTTTTACATTATAAACCTATAATATTTCTTCATTCTGAACTATAGTTTTTGCTGGTAGTATTTGAGTACCTTGTATAGGCTAAGAAGGGGAAGAAAGGAAACATTTCCCATTTAGTGAGGCAGCACCCAGCCTTCCCTCTCCTTCACTATGATATTGCTTTTCTTCACCTTTTTCATTCTAGCAAACGTTTGCAAGCTGTTGAATAAAACAGGGATTGTACATACACAATTTTTTGTCTCTCACAACAGATGACAGCCTCAGAAGCAGCTGAGATCCAAACAGCCCCTTAGGTTCTGGAGTGCTAGCAGTGCCAGCATGAAGCACTTTTACACCTTGTACACATCAGTCACCAGGGATGAGATTTACAACACTGTAGACACTAGAGAGTTTAGGCTTTAGAGCACAAATATCCCTTACTGGCTGTGGGTGTACTAAATGCCGATGTGAGCATATGCCACTGTTGTGGTTTAACCCCAGCCGGCAGCTAAGCCCCAGGCAGCCGCTCACTCACTCGCCCTGCCAGTGGGATGGGGGAGGGAATCAGAACAGTAAAAGTGAGAAAACTTGTGGGCTGAGATACAGACAGTTTAGTAGGTGAAGCAAAAGCCACACACACACAAGCAAAGCGAGACAAGGAATTAATTCACCACTCCCCATGGGCAGGCAGGGGTTCAGCCATCCCCAGGACAGCAGGGCTCCATCACGCGTAATGGTTACTTGGGAAGACAAACATCATCACTCCAAATGTCCCCCTCTTCCTTCTTCTTCTTCTTCCCCCAGGTGTATGTGCTGAACATGACATCATATGTTATGGAATATCCCTTTGGTCAGTTGGGGTCAGCTGTCCTGTCTGTCCCCTCCCAACTTCTTGTGCACCCCCAGCCTGCTCGCTGGTGGGGTGGGGTGAGAAGCAGAAAAGGCTTTGGCTCTGTGTAAGTACTCTGTGTTACCAACAGTTTGCAGCACAAATCAAAACCACAACCCCATACCAGCTGCTACGAAGAGAATTAACTCTATCCCAGCCAAAACCAGCGCAGCCACCGCTTCTCATATTTATTCTGAAATACCAGACATTATTGTGATATCTTTGGCATAATAGATTACTCATAAGAATGCTTGCTGTGGAAATGAGCATAAAATCTGCAAGTTGCTTTAGCAATAAGCTCCAGGCTAAGCTGGGATCCCATTTTCTAGGCCAATGTTTTAAGTCCTGGACAATCACAATCAGCAGTACAGATGTCACCCCCACCACCCTGAAAGACAAGGGTAAGTCAGCAACTTCATTACAAAAGCAAGGTGTCTCCTCCAGGAACGATTCTGTGTCCCAGGCAGGCAGAGGTGCTTACCTGAAGTTCTCCCAAGCTAAGGCAGGCATAAGATTTGTCTCTGCCCTCTGATTTCCTATTAAGTATCTCCAGGTGACTCCTCAATCAGCAATTCACCAGAATTACAGTAACACAAATGCCGGAGGAGCCACACAGCAACGCTAACGTAATGATTGCTTTCACTTGGTCATTCGATGACCCAGAAGCACCATTTGGTGCCTGCAGGATTTTTGCACTGTCAGGCCTCTGCAAGATGGCCAGATGAGTGTGGGTGCTCACTTCTCTCTTTGTGCTGGTGGCCTCTGACCAGAGGTAGAGAACAAATGGAAATCAGAGAAAAGCAAGAGTTATAAGATTGGAAGCTGTGTGGGAATGGCATGCCTGCCTTTTTTCATACCTTAATAAACCAGAAGGATTTTGAGGCAGCACATAACAAACAGAGATAGAGGGAAAATTTTGTCTCAAGGAAAGCAGAGGTTTAGAAGTAACCTTTTAAATGTCTACACCTAAACATAGGCTCAGAGCAGGGAGTTGCACTTTAAAACAGAACAAAATGAGTTTATCTCTGCAGCAACGCTGTTGGAGCCCTCACGCCCAGCAAAACATTTCCAGATGAGCTTGTGTTTAGGTTTGGGCTAAGGTTTTGTTTATTCCCAATGGACTTTATCAAGCGCTTAATATTCTGTTATGTGTGTGCATAACAGAGCACACATTTCTCTGATGGAGGAGGTGGAGAAGTGATTAATTACACTCTGACTCTTCCAGTACAAAAACTAGGGGATAGGAAATGTACCACAAAACAAACAGAATAATGTGTTTTTTCCTCCAGTGTGTAGCACACTTGTGGAGTTTCTTGCCAGAGGCCACTGTGAATGCTGGAAGCTCATGCCCACAGGAGACTGAGCAAGCACTTGAACAGAGATATATTATAGATTACTAAACAGAGAAATTACACCAGCTCTGGAAGAGCTTGAGCTACAAATGGTCAAAGGCTGGGGGCAGCGTAGTACCTTCTGTTTGCCCTCATTTAACTCTGCCCTTGGCTTCTGCTTGCAGCCACTGTCCAAGCAAGGATGTTGGGCTGGCTGAACCCTCAGTGCGACCTTGTGCAGTCGCTTTGTAAGAAGTGAACCACTCTGTGCAGCTATGGTCTACGGGAGAACACCATTATTAGCCTCGTTTTAGAAATACAGATGCCAAGACTGTCTCAGACCTTGTTTCCAGAATATTCCCAGGATACAACTCCTGGTTTTGAATTGAGCAAATAAGGAGGGCATAGGGATCACCCAAGAAAAAAGAAAAGAAGTATTTGTTATTCTTACAGCCTCCTAGGAGACAGCTAATATCAATCAAAGCAAACTCAAGCTGTGGGTGATCAGTTCTCACCGAGTGTTATCATACAGCCACCCACTTCCCTGCCGAAGCTCCATCACCAGAGGTCCTTAGACTTCTGCTGCTTCCCCTTCAAAATGGGCAACTGGAGTACAGAGCAAACTCAGTGCAGCCCACTTACTGTGCGGCACTTCAAAACACTTCTCAGAAGTCACTAGGTTATAAAATGCCAACACACTTCTAGCAAAGAGGACTGCTGGTCTTAGCATTTGTGTTGGGTTGACTGTTAAACATCTGCGTCAATGTTGTATGAAAACAAACGACAGAATAGCCTTGATCTCAATTCTGTCAGGCACCCACTCACACCTGCCCCCCGCTTGTCAGCAACTGGGGGGATCTGCTCCTGCGCAGAAGAGGCGTTCGGCTGGTCGCAGAACTGCTGCTGGTAACAGCTGTGAACACTGGCTGAAGGAATTGTGTTGTAGGCCATTACCAGAGGGGAAAATAACTAACGGTAATCAGTCAATAGCTTCAACACATCTGTGCCAAAACACAGGCAATGAGGAAGCTAGGTACAGGATAAAAATTAAAATCAGTGGAGATCCATTCACAGGGAACTGCTGTAGCTCTGGTACCTAGTATGCAGCTCCAAAGGGCTCAGTCTGAGGCACACATCTTTATTTGTGTGCTGAGGAGACCAAAAGACCATTCATAACCATTGCAAGTTGCTAAGTGTTCGTCAAGACAAGCTCTCTGCCCTGAAGGAGAAGGAAACACATAAAGGTTTCCTGACTAGCAACTGGTGTGGAAAAAACCCCAAAACCAACAAAAACAAAAACTAAAACTTTAGTTCAGATTATGTCTAGAAGAACCGATGGAAAAACTAATGATGCTAAACTGTAGTTTTCAGGTTCTTCAGTAGGTAGATATCTATCTATCTATCTATCTGCTATGATATCTGCACATCTCTTGGAGGTGAGCTGCACAGAATCATGACACAGTTTCATACTTCTCCCTACCAGGTTCAGGAACTATGAAGGAACAGGTGAAAAGAAGGAGCTGTGGCACTGAAGTAGAGTAATTCTCGAGTATTTGGCAAGTCTGGAACAAGCAGTTCCCAAGGAAGCTCACGGAGAATAAAAATCCCACGAGTCACAGAATTTTCTTCAAAATTTCTGTAGTATTTGAGAGAAGCTGGGGCAGGAAGCAAGCAAAGTAAATAAGTACAGACTACAGAAAATCACATCCATGCATGATACTATAGAAACATAGCTAAAAACTGAAGGCTCTCCCCAAAATACTGCAGAACTCATTTGAGTTTCCAGCCATTACATATCTGACACGTACAGGTTTATTCTTTTCATTTGAAGCCCTGAAAACTCTGATCTTTGGTAGGCCTTCTCTTAATTTTATTTCTTTTCCAGGCAGGCATGTGGCACATGAACACAAATGCTCAGAAAACCCTGCTGGAGTTCAGAACAGTTTTCATATATTGTATTTCTAATGAAGTTCCAACACCTGTTATTCCCCATTCTCTTGAAAAATTAAGTGATTTCACTTTACCACCTTACACTGTTTGTTTGAATCACAGAGACATATAACAAGCCAGTGTCCTTACACTTTTCTGAGGGCTCACAACTCATGGTATTTGCTGGGGACATTTTGGTTGCAGCAATACACAAATTTAGAACTTGTCTCATCAAAAATCAAGGTGGAGAATGCAGCAAAGCACTTAGGCACCAAGTGTAAAGTTTCAAACTTGAAATCCCCAGGACTATTCTCTTGCTTAAATTTCCACCAGTGGTTAGTACTTTGTTGATAGAAAACTGGCTGGAAGGACGCGCCCAGAGAGTTGTGGTGAATGGTGTTAAATCTAGTTGGCGGCCGGTCACTAGCGGTGTTCCCCAGGGCTCTGTCTTGGGGCTGGCGCTGTTCAAAATCTTTATCAATGACCTGGATGAGGGGATCGAGTGCACCCTCAGTAAGTTTGCAGATGACACCAAACTGGGAGGCAGTGTCGGTCTGCTTGAGAGTAGGGTGGCTCTCCAGAGAGATCTGGACTGGTTGGATCAATGGGCTGAGGCCAACTCTAAGAGGTTTAACAAGGCCAAGTGCCGGGTCCTGCACTTTGGTCACGACAACCCCGGGCAGCGCTACAGGCTTGGGGCGGAGTGGCTGGAAAGCTGCCTGGCAGAGAAGGACCTGGGGGTTCTGTTTGACAGCCAGCTGAACATGAGCCAGCAGTGTGNCGAAGCTGGTGAAGGGTCTGGAGCACAGGTCTTATGAGGAGCAGCTGAGGGAACTGGGCTTGTTTAGTCTGGAGAAGAGGAGGCTCAGGGGAGACCTGATCGCTCTCTACAACTACCTGAAAGGAAGCTGTGGTGAGCTGGGGGTTGGCCTCTTCTCCCAAGTAACAAGTGACAGGATGAGAGGGAATGGCCTCAAGTTGCATCAGGGGAGGTTTAGGTTGGATATTAGGAAAACTTCTTCACAGAAAGAGTAGGGAGGCGTTGGAATGGACTGCCCAGAGAGGTGGTTGAATCACCATCCCTGGAGACATTCAAAAAACGTGTAGACGTGGCACTCCAGAACATGGTCTAGTAGGCATGGTGGAGTTAGGTTGACGGTTGGACTTGATCTTGGAGGTCCTTTCCAACCTTAGTGATTCTATGATTCTATCTAAAGGAGGTGTTCCCTGAGCAGAGTCTTTCAGAGTGCAGAAGGAGAATCAGCTTATCTGCCTGAACCCACTGTTAAAAAAAAGGGAGGAAAGGTGTGTTGATGTGCATAAGCATGTCTTCTGTTTGACTTGAACAACTTTTTCAAAACAATATCCTCTCCTGCCTTGTCAAGTGAAAAGCAGATGATAGCAGGATAAACACTCTGGTAACGATTGCCTTTCTCACCAATGTTTGTTTTACAGGTGTGGGGGTTTTAACACAAGTTTTAACACAGTGAGCCCTGGATCTTTAAATCAGCACAAAAACATAACAGTTTCAGAAACAGTTTCAAACCTAGCTATTTTTTGTATTTTCTGTACTACCCAAGCGTATGTTTTTGTCTGGAATAGAAAACAGTACTTGAGTTAAAAGAAAATAACTGCACATTCTAAGCTCAGTAATACCCCAATAAACCAGGATGATCATCATTAAAAGCACAGGAATTACCCTGGATATATATATAATTTATATCAATTTCTGATATGATTCTTTGAGAGTTTGATGGTGTGGGTTTTGGTTTTTTTTTTAAATCAGAGTGTCACTGAAAGACACCTTGAAATTGCTGCTATTCAGGAAACGAAAATAAAACCATGTTTACAGCAAAAATTAAGTTATTGATTTCCGTTCCATAAGCAGAAATACACAAATGACAGAGCTCAGCATTTTCCAAAGTGTACTCAAGTCATCTTCCCAGCAATGAAGAGAGATCTAATCAAATTTTTTCCTCTCAGAAATAATGATCTTGGCAGATTTTGTGAAACTGCTTGCCAGGTTTTGATGTTCCCATGGATATTGTGTGCTTTTGGTGATTGTTGGGTGCTGAGATGTATTTTTGCTTCACTGCCACATTTCCAAGTGCCTGTGCTTGTGCCTGCTAACTGCTGAATGAGGTATTTCCAAGTGCACTCAAATAAGAGCGACGATCTGACTGCAGTGGCTGCACGGCTGCCCCAGGGAGCAAGCCCTGCTCACACCTCATCTCTGAGCCTTTGCCCAGGTTCCTGGCCATTTCCAAGCTGCTCTTGGTTCACACAGCTCCACTTGGATTGCCTCCCCTCCCTGTCCCCAACCTGCACCGCAAGCCCTCTCCTTCTCCTCTGCTCCGTTCCACATGACATGAGACCACAGGAAGGAAGGCCACCTGGACACTGCTCTGCCTCATCTCAGCAGACTGCTCCTTTCTGCAGTTCACATATTTTCTTACTCCTGCTTCTAAATCTTTCTCTGGTGGTCTAGTATATCCTATGAAATGTTTTCTGATCCTTCACATGAAAATTACTGCAGAGTAAATTTTAAAAACCCAATCTGAAACCACAGCACAAATGAGATTCTCAGTAATGCTGAGAACACCCTATCATGATTGCTTTTGTTATTCTCAGAAAAGGACACTTGGATGCAAAGTGCCATATAAGGCACCAAGAAAACTACAATAAGGCTGACTGCAGATGTAGCATCCATTCATGCATCCTTATTTCCAGGTGAGTAAGATGTCCCAGTTGGGAAGAAGGCAAGACCAGAGTTCTGTTTCTTCTTGCTAGATGGTGTGTTGCTTCTAAGTGTCATCAAACTGCAGTACTCATACACATGTCAGGAAACTGCTGGGGACCTGGACAAGTAACTCCCTGTGAAATTTAAGTCAATCATTCAGACCATATTAACATGGAGCTGCAAACAACTTGCTACAGTGTCTGAAGAAGTGTTCACAGGCACTCCACACTGCTGGTGGAGGCACAGGGAACAGCAGCTGCCCCATCCAATTACTGATAGATGACTGAGGTTAAGTATCCTTCATGTCATGTTAAGAAACGGAACAACTCAAGAGATTCAATAACCCCTTTCACCCGCAGAGTCAGAAGCAGCTCTGGCCACAGGACCTGTCTCCTGTTTTCCAGTCTCCTGGCTGGATCGCTCTGGGACATCTTGGTTCTACAAGATGAGTTTTAGCTCTCTCATGCCAGTGCCTCAGACGTCCACAAGGCAGCCTTCCCCTGAATTTGGCCAGCTCTGCCAACCCTGGCGATGGTCTGAATGATGTCATTCAACAATTAACTAACTGGGTCAGGGCCACTGCTACTCACAGTTTCCCATTCTGGTGCTCTGGCTTTAAGCACAGGGGTTGTGGGACAAAAGACCTCTAAGAGGCTTCCCTGTTTCAGCAAGACACATGTGAAGAGAAAGACTCTCTCAAGACATATGTTTGTTTGGAATTCCATCCAGAGCTATCATTCAAGCATATTTTGAGAGGTGCCCTTCCCATTAGTTCTTGTGAAACATAGCCTTATCGATCCTATTTCAGAACAACACATCTTTATGCACGGGATTTATTCAACTGCCAAACCACAATGTACCAGCAAACACTTTTGTGCTCATAAAGCTTCACCTGCTTGAGTACATTCCATGAGTTAGCTGCCCGAGAGACGGCATAAAACTGATCTGTGTTCTTGGGAGCTTACCCTTTCACATTTCTTTGTTTACATAGCTAAATAGTGTGACTACATTTTCAGCCTAAATAGGGTGTATCCCTTTAACTCGTTACTGAACTTTAAATACCAGCTATACTTTTATCTAACACATTGCTATGTTTTCAAATGAGTTGTGGTGTTAGCTATCCCGCTCCAAAATATTTTTCCTTTTGACATTAGCTAGAATTACGCTTTATATATTTTTGCCTTTCTCCAGATACAATACTTATATTCATTTCTTAACCTCTGTGGTTATGTATTTTATTGAATTTTTGGAGATTGGATTCATTTTCAGCATTTGATTTGTTGCAGTGACTTTGGCCTGGCTGCCCAACTTACACATGGCTGCTACCCTTGGATGATGGCCTGACTGTTAATTACTTCCCTGCTGAAACTGCATTACCACAAAACAAATTTTGTTATAATGACATCAAGTAAAGACCACAGAAACCTGCCCAGCATTAGAATTTTTTTCTTGGCAGCTGTTTTAAGCTTTTTTCTCATATCATCTAAATCAAGAATGAGCTATCATTTAATATTTTACCAGCTCATGAATAAACAGGCCTTCTATTTTCCTTGATATAAATATAACAACATCAGCATTGAAGTAATTATCAAATCACAGACATTATCCTGCAATCTTTATAAATTTAATCTCCCAAATAAGACAAGACGTTTAAGCACAAAAAGGTTGAAATATATAGGGCTATGGTTCACAGTGTCACCATCTTTGTTTTTCAGGGTATAACAGTTCTAATTTCCTTATCTCCAGACAAGCTTTGATACATAAAAAAGGTTTAATAAAATATGCATTACTTATATTTACAAATACGGTAATTCTTAGTCACAAAACCATTTATAAACCAGTCAAGATTGGAATGAAACATCGTGGGGTAAAAGAGGAAAATATTTCTGATTAAGAATGAACACCCTACAGATTCACTGTTAGCATAACTGAAGGGCCGAAAAGATGTATTTTTGTTGCTTGTATGACAACTATGCAATTATGCTAACATAATGTCATTACCCTTGAAAAAATTGTTTTCCTCAGTTAATTTAGGAAGAAGGTCAATTATGCAGTCATATGGTTTGGTGTAGCTAGCAGGAGCAGGGAGGTGATTGTCCCCCTGTACTCAGCCCTGGTGAGGCCGCACCTCGAGTGCTGTCTCCAGTTTTGGGCCCCTCACCACAAGAAAGACATCGAGGCCCTGGAGCGTGTCCAGAGAAGGGCAACGAAACTGGTGAAGGGGCTGGAGCACAGGTCTTATGAGGAGCGGCTGAAGGAACTGGGACTGTTTAGTCTGGAGAAGAGGAGGCTCAGGGGAGACCTTATTGCGCTCTACAACTACCTGAAAGGAAGTTGTGGTGAGCTGGGGGTCAGCCTCTTCTCGCAGATGACTAGTGACAGGACTAGGGGGAATGGCTGCAAGTTGCGCCAGGGGAGGTTCAGGTTGGAGATGAGGAGAAATTTCTTCTCGGAAAGGGTGGTCGGGCATTGGAATGGGTTGCCCAGGGAGGTGGTAGAGTCACCATCCCTGCAGGTGTTTAAAGAAAGGTTGGATGTGGTACTTAAGGACATGGTTTAGTGGGTAATAGGTGGTGGGGGGACAGTTGGACTAGATGATCCTTGAGGTCTCTTCCAACCTTAATGATTATATGATTCTATGTCACATCACTGAGCAACAGAAAAAGGATTCATTTTTTTATGCTTCCACCATTTCAAAGTCTGTTCCCACAGAGCAGCCCCTTTCCCTTTAAGCTACATACATGTGGAAAAGTTTTCCAGCAGAATATTTCAAGGCAATAACTGCAGAGGTGTTGATTTACCCCTGAGAATGTAAACAGTTAGAATTGGAGAGTCATCTATATCCTGTCCTCTGCTACTTTAATCCAATTCCGTCTTAGCTAAGGGCAGCCTGATGTTCATTATTCTTCAAGAAGGCACGGCTTGCTTGCCAAATACATGCTTTTGCAGTAGTTATTATGCTTCTAAATATTTTTTTCATGGTTTCCTGTAACACAGGTCCAGTGTATTTTTTTTTAAAGAATCACATTATTTTTTTTAGCTCTATCATTGGTTTGAAATCTCTCACTGCAATTTAATGAAGAATAAAAGAAGCAGCAAGGTAATACTGTTATGGAAAATGTCTTTGACTACTTCAAATTACTTTTTTTTTTCTCATTTACAGACAAGTAACGTCAGTGGGTTTATAAATTAGAACTCAAAAAGGCCATCATAGAAGGTAATGGAGTAAGTCTGACTTTTTGCATTCTTGTTTTAAATAGGGATTTTGTTCCCTGCTCCTGCACAACCTATACAGCCTATCTTTTCCCTTTATCTTTGCTCAGGAGGGCTTGGCTGGCAGTCTGAAATTGCATCCCAGAGCAGAGACACTGGCACGTTTGTGTGCAACACACACAATTGTGAGACTTTTCAACAGCTCCATGGTACAACCTGGTATAAAACCTGCAGTCCCAGCTACATCCAGAGCTTCACTGTGCTTGGTGCTGTACAAACAGAAAGGGAAGACCGAAAATTTACAACCTAAGCAACTTGAGCAGACAAATGCCAAAGGGACCAAGGTTCAAAGTGTGAAATAACAAGTAAGGAGTAAGGAAGAAAAGAAGGTATTCAACAGTCATGTCAGCCAGCCCAGCCTCCTTTCACCAGGCTGTATTGCCTACCTAAAAACGTCACGCAAAAGATTCTCATTGGTACTTTTCTGATGTCAAAAGGAAAAAAGCTGATGGAACTATACCACTCAAAGCCCAGCGCATCCCTCAAGGGGCTGTGTTTGTTACAAAATCACTCATACGAGCTGGGATTGTTTAGCTCCTTCTTGTACACCACTCTGCGAAAGAATATACTCTACTGTTTGACCCAGTGATGACACTGAGATACTCCAAGTACCTGGAGTTATAAATGGTGCCATTCCAGGTGGCAAATTCTACTTTCTTCTTTAATTTAACAGAAGTAAAGCCTTTACTGTAACAGGGCAGAGAATATGGATGCTCACACGAGCAGAAAACCATTTTCCCCAGCTGATGCTTTTCAGTGATGAGCTATCAAAGTATTTCTGACTCCCATTACTGAGTATGTATTAGTTTGGCTTTTTGGGCCCACTTTAAAATAACTGTTACTGTTTATATGTTTCTAATTATTTCTATAGGAGTTGTTCTCTAAATTTTGTAGCACTTTTATGTTTAAAGCAGCAAGGAAATACACAAGTATATAAACAGGCTGTCTTCATCCTTTCATCCAAACTGTATCAAGAGGCTAGTCTGTGGAAAGAGCTAATGATCCCATCAGCATAAGAATGTATTACAAATTGGAATTCTAATAGGTGATCTCTAGATGCAGATTTATCATGTAATTATACCATTGGAGAAGTGGAATATTTTCATATGATTGCTTTTTACACTGCTATAGCTTCTTGCAATGATGTCTTTAGCATTTACATTCCTAGCTGCAACAGGGTTTGAATGAATGTTACTCGACAGGGTGGCCTTCAATGAGAGAGGCAGCAAGGTGGCAATGCAGGAAAAAGCATGCTACAAATAGGTTCAAAGGGATGGCAAGCCACGGGGATCTCTTTGTGTTCTTTCTTAACACGATGTCGGCAAGTTGTTGTCATACAGTTCATCAGCTAGTGAAACAAGCTGCGAAACAAGGATCAAACCCACAAGTACTTGCCCCAACATATACTGGGGCCACCTGATGGAAGGGACTGTCTGTTGGGGATGCTTGGAAATATATTTTAAGCTTGGGGTTTCAAATATATCTCAACAGACATGTAAAACTTAAATGAGTTCTAGTCTCTACTTCTTATGCCATCCTCCTCTTCTCAGCACTTGATTTTGAGAGGCACATGGTGGCAAAAGCTCATGATATTTACTTTAAACTCAGTCAAAATAACTGGACACTCAGCTGTAGCTCTGCACATTCACACTAGAGTCCAACAACTAGAGCGCAGCACTGACACACTCCCTCTACTCTCCACATCAGGCTAGAGGAAATAATCCCTTTTTTTGATCTTTGGAGGTGCCAGAGGTGCCATATCACCCACGCATCTTTGCTATGTTCTTTTTATTTTGAGATTTCCTTCTCAACAGCCTATCAAAGGCAACACAGCGAAGCAGGCAAGAAATGGGCTGTTACCATTAAAGTAGCTGGTCCCACGCCTATACAGAAATATCAGTGATGACCCTTTTTGCTATTAATGAAATCTTGGGAGCCAAAGACAGATGACAAAACGGGCTGCTGAAATTGTCATTATGCTATTATTTAATAGGGAACTTTTCTCATCCGTTTTCTAAACAGGCAGTGTTATTTCAAAGCAAAAGATCAGAAACAAAGTCATAATCAAAACCACACATATAGAATAAGTTAAATAAACATTTTTCCTCTTGACGATGATTGAAGTATAGGATAAATAAAGCGTTATTATTCTGGACATTCTCTATAAACAGTTCATATCTAATAGTTTCTCCAGTAAGCGTTCAGATAATCAATATATATCAGCTAAACTACTCTGGCACTGCCTGGTTCTTTAGAGGTACAAGTTGGCTGGAAAAAAAATGAGATTTCACTGAAGAACAAACCTATAAAATTTGGATTTCTTCATGTTTATGCATCCTTAATTCTCTGTTCCTTAGGAAATGCTTTCTCTCCCTTCTCTCTTGGACTTAAACTGCAACAAATTGGTTTTACCTGAGCAGGTCTGGAAGCTGTTGGTGCCACCGATTAGTTTAGCTGAGGGACTAGGCAGCACTGGAAAACATTAGGGATCATCCACAAAGCCAGCATTAGCCTACTGAGGCTAAGCCCCTGAGAAACCCTCCTCAGTGTTGCTCTTTGCTCCTATGCAGGAATGTATTCACTTCACTTGGCTAAATCTAGCATCCAGAACATCCACACACTGCTTGTGTGAGAAGGAGAGACCTTCGCTACAGTGAAGAAATTCATCTAGGTCAACAACACAGAGGCTGTGGCATCAATCATGCCCAGAGGCTTACCACGCAGTGTCTGTACATCCCATTTTAGCTCAGCGGATATTGCTTAGATTGACTTGGCACCAAGGGAGCCCACTGTACAGCACTGCATAGACACAGAAGAGCAAAATGTGTCTTTGACTTACAGATCTCACAGCCTAGGATAATGTAGTAAGTACCAGTTCCTCTCTGCAACAGAGCAGGACTACAGCAAGCGGAGCTGTTCCCTCTCTTCATGCCACATCCCAGCATAACCCCAATGTCACAAAAGAATACAGACATAACTCATAATGTTTAACACTAATTAGATAGGCAAAGAAAGCAAGTTTTAGTTCACCGCATTAGACATTAGCTTTTTGTTTAAGAAACTGAGCTGAAAACTCATTCCATGAATTGTCATTGCTGTGGATGCAGCCAACAAACTTCTAGTTTACCTTACATCTTCTTTTTTCAAATAAGGATACGTCATTTATAAACTAACTTCAGAAGGAAAACTTGCAGACATACCCAAAGGTAAAATCTATCCTTTCTTATTCTGGACAACTATAACTGTGTCTCAAGAGAAAAGTCAAAAGTATCACAAAAAGTATTCTTTTCAAGATCAAGAGGATCAACTTTTAAGTTAACAAATACCAAGAAAGGGAAACCCTAACAAAAAGAAACACTTGCTCGAAATGAAAAAAAAAAAAAAAAAAAAACTATTTATTAAATCAGGAATTTATCCCTGGTTAGTAAAAATGCTAAACTTCATATTGGAGTCCAAATGCACTATTATGCTGAATATGGATGAACGTATATTGAAAACTCAGTTTCCTTCTGGTCTTTCTCATTAATGCAATTTGTCTACAAAATTACTAGAAAACACGTCAATAATGTACACTCCAGCTAAAATAACTGAGCAGTTCTGAGGATGATCAGCTCCAATCTACCCTGAACCTTAATCCAGTCAACCTTTGTATCTGTTTTTCTGAGAATGCCTTCTTTTTCTTGTTACCAAACTATTGCCAACTCTAACTATGTCACATCACGTCTTATTTAGTATCTACTCTAAAACATCAGTTCCTGTAGGCAAGTAGTTAAAAGAAAAATCTTAGTTTCCCTTTGCAGAGTTTCTAGGTCTCCTACTTGCAGCAAAAGGCTTGAAAACTTGAATCATATCAGCTTAAAGAAAGCAAATAAAAACCCCTCAAAGGCACTATTTTAACAAAACTCTCTCAACTTCATGACAAGCTTGTAATCTGAAGAAGAGAGGTAGGTGTCTGACTCATGATTTCCAAGTCCTTGGGGTTCAAATACAAGATTCCTCTTCATCTTTCTTTTCCTCTTCTGCTTTTCTACTCTTGTACTTTGCATGAGGAACGAAGACGTCCAAATTTCTGGTAGAAATCATCTTCAGCACGATTCAGAGCTTCCTCATCAATGTAGACAGCTGGTCTCCGGGAAGCCAAAAAGTACTGCACTTTCCGTAGGCTCCATCCCATCACGTACTTCAGCCAGCCACTGACAGCAGCTGTAGACCTGCCAACGCCAGCGTTGCAATGAACGTAGACAGTGTGTCCATTCTCCAGCAGCCCGTGCAAGAGGCAGACAGCTTGTGGCAACATCTGTATTCTTCCTACGGTTAAAAACAAGGCACATTGATTTGCATTTGAGAAGGCTAGGTTCATGGTTGAGATTATGTCTGTACAGCCTGATGCACTGTGAATCACAGTGGCAAAGCTGATACACTTGGGGTTTTTTATTTTCTTCTTTTTTAAAATCACCTTCTACCTTAACCTTTGTTTCTTCTGGCCACACAGATTCAGATCATGCAAAATCTGTGAAATGCCCCAAGTCGTCTCTAAATGCGCATTCTGATGAATACTGAATGTGTGTGGCATATTCGTTTTCAAAGGGACTGCAATAAGGCAGAAAATAACATCAAACAGAACATCTTACATCGCATGAAAGTTAGCAAGCCAAAAGTGCAGTGTTTTTCAGTACCAGAGGTTTGTGAAGCTACATATCTACTGCTGCTTTCCAAAACATCGTAATTAAGTCCATTATGTCAATAATAAGTGAGGGAGGGAAAGCAGAAGAGTATTTTCTTGTACAGCTTAATACTGTTATGATTTAATTGTATACTAAGCATATGGTTAAACAACACAGAACAGTCTTTCTCACTCCCAAAGGGATAACTGTACTGTATTTCCTGACGCCTTTCTCCCTGTTACCTTGGGAACTGAAGCTGCAAACACCAGAGCCTGATCTTTCCTCATGGCACATAGGAGCACTGATATTAAGCCCTTTCAAATCCCTGTTTTAAGGTCTCCTGTCTTCCCTGATGTCCTATTACTGATATGACAGTTTTCCATTTGTGGCAGCAGTATTTCACTCTACTGGAAGCGCTCTCTTCTGCTGGTAGGCTACTCACTTGAAAACATGCACACTTCCTAATCTACTGGTTGGTAACGAGATGTCATGGTTTGGGTCAGCTGCCCTGTCTGTCCCCTCCCAGCTCCCCACGCACCCCCAGCCATCCCGCCGGTGGGGCGGTGCGAGAAGCAGCAAAGGCCTTGGCTCTGGGTGAGCATCGCTCAGCAACAGCAAAACCATCTCTGCACTATCAGCGCTGCTTCCAGCACAGACCCAAAACACAGCCCCATGCTGGCTGCTGTGAAGAAAATTAACTCTCTCTCAGCTGAAATTAGGACACAAGATTTTGAACTGGGTGTGCAAACAGAGGAATTAAAAATAGTAATAATTTATGTTACAATATCAGGTTATATGGGTATTCTCAATTAATTACGAATAAATATATACATAATTCAATGGAGATTTACCAGATTGGGATACTACAGTTAAAGAAAAATGTTTTGTTGGGGGAAGGGAATAGCAGAGCCAGACATACAGCATTGTCCCTCCATTTTTAACCAGCAAGAATGACAAGCTGTCCTGCTGTGCAAGCTTGCAGAGACTGTGACCTGTACATGAGTCCATGTGGGAGCAGGACACCCCGAAGTGTCTGGGGCCATAGATAAGTCTGCACCAGATCAGGTACATCTTGAAGCATCTAGCCATGGCTATGTTTGTGACCTCTGAAGGGATAGTGTCCCAGGCATAAGTCCATGCTGCAGCAGGTACCTTGAAGCATCAGTAGCTGTACTTGAGGTCATGCTGGAGCAACTCAAAGTGTGTGGCCATGGATAAGCCCACAACAGAGAAGGTACTCCCCTGGAGGGACTGCAGCCATGGGTAAGGCCATGTTGAGCAGGTTTACTTCTGAAGGGACTGTGGCTGTCGGTAAGGCCATGCTGGAGCAGGTATATCTCTGAAGGCATTGTGGTTCATGGATAAGGCCAGGCTGGAACAGATGCACCTCAAAGGGACTGTGGCTGTGGATAAGTCTGTGCCACAGCCTTACAAAAAGCAGTGCAAGTGCAACAGTGACCTAACCTGAGCTGGGTTTGGTGCCCAGCAACTCCACGCATCACACCACCTGTCCTGTCCTGCCCGAGTGACCACCATAAAAGAAGGAACCCAAACTCACTAAATGAACTCAACAGACATTTTACAGACCTTTCACAGGGAATGATATCTGTGCATCATATCAAAGGATGGAAAGGGTGTGGATGTTAATGAAGTTGTATTGGGTAGTGTGGGACCTGAGCATGACATAAATGGTCTGGAATATGGGCTGGAGAATGTGCTGGGTTTGGCTGGAATAGAGTTAATTTTCTTCACAGCAGCTAGTATGAGGCTGTGGTTTTTGATTTGTGCTGATGAGGAACATTGATTTGTGCTGCAAACAGCATTGATAATGCAGGGATGTTTTTGTTGTTGCCGAGCAGTGCTTACACAGAGCCAAGGCCTTTTCTGCTTCTCACCCTACCCCACCAGTGAGCAGGCTGGGAGTACACAGGGAGTTGGGAGGGGACACAGCCAGGACAGCTGACCCCAACTGGGATATCCCATACCATATGACGTCTTGCTCAGCATATAAATCTGAGGAAAGAAGAAGGAAGAGGGTATGTTCAGAGTGATGGCGTTTGTCTTCCCAAGTAACCGTTACGCATGATGGAGCCCTGCTGCCCTGGGGGTGGCTGAACCCCTGCCTGCCCATGGCAAGTGGTGAATTAATTCCTTGTTTTGCTTTGCTTGTGCATGTGGCTTTTGCTTTGCTTATTAAACTGTCTTTATCGCAGCCCACGAGTTTTCTGACTCTTACCCTTTTGATTCTCTCCCCCATCCCACCAGGGTGAGAGTGAGCAAGCGGCTCTGTGGGGCTTAGTTGCTGGCTGGGGTTAAACCACAACATCCACCTACACAGCATATTTTCATTATACCGGATGAGTTCAAGCTGAAAACAAAAACAGTCAGTGTCGGAAGGCTTTAAACTCAAATAGTTATATACTGCCAGACACAAAGTACTTTAGATGGTGTCTCCACCTTCAAGAAAATATGAGAAATTTGTTAGAGACAACACACACAGAAATTACACCTTGGACGTTAGCTATATTTTTACGCAAAATTTACACAGAAAAAACCAGCAGTCATGAAAGCGACAGATTAGTAACTCAAAGAGTTTCTTACTATTAATTTAGTGGCAAGAGCCATCTAAGCATTACCTTCAGTGCTCATGTCCGGGGTTGGCATCCAGACATAGGCAAGACCTTCCTCTTTATACAGTTTCATGAGGATTTCAGGGCTCATGGGCTCCGGGTAGCGGTTGCAGCCCCAGGAATTCTGTACAATGTCCCATTCGGTCTGGAAGTTCATCACAGCTGTAACGCCCAGCTCGTGCTTCAGCTTGACAGTGACATGCTCCAGCTGCCGAGGGCAACTTCCCAGCCAGATGTTTGGCAGAATTCTGGCATTGAGAAAACATTGCAGTGGGACTGATTAAAATATCTTAACAAAGAAACTGCCAAGTTCAGCAGCAGTTCTAGCTCCAAACCTGCTTAGCATCATCACAGGAACACTGCTAAGTGCAGCCTTTTCATGTCATGCAGTAAGCAGCTTCTTACTTCATTACAGTTGAGACAGTAATGTTTGATGCTGGGAATCAAGTTCCTAACCTACCACAAAGAGCTAGACGGTCTGAGAAAAAAATCAGAGCATAATTAGTAGCACAAGTCTCCAAGGCATCTGTCATTAAGCTTGCAGTAGAAGCTTACTAACATCACAGATTGGAATAAGAACACTCTGAGATGAACACTTTGGAGATGAGGAGAAAATTCTTCTCTGAAAGGGTGATCGGGCATTGGAACGGGTTGCCCAGGGAGGTGGTGGAGTCACCATCCCTGAGGATGTTTAAGGAAAGGTTAGATATGGTACTTAGGGACGTGGTCTAGTGGGTAATAGGTGGTGGGGGGATGGTTGGACTAGATGATCCTTGAGGTCACTTCCAACCTTAATGATTCTATTCTATTCTATTCTATTCATGAAATTTGCACAGAAAAAGAGACCTAAAAGATTCACATGATCCAGATCTGAATTACTTTAGTAATAATTCAAATGCATAGAACTCTTCCAGCTTTTATAGCTACCACTATAATGAGGAAAGTAGACAGAAAAAAGCAAAACCAACTTAAACTACCCTTCAGTCAGAAAAATAAAAAAAGAATGAGTAATTTTCTTCTCATTTTTCACTGCTCTTGTGGAGTCAAGTGCGAACCAAGTACAGAATTACAATACATGTTTATCTTCCCTCAAGACCAAAAGAACCAGAAACTTTGCAAGAAAACTCAAGAGAGATGTGTAGGGTGGATAAACATCCTCATTTCTGGTACTTATCTAAATCAAACTTCAAGACCTCTATGGTTTTCCTATTGTTAATGATCACAAAACTACTGCATGCCTCAACAGATTTAGACATAAACAGAATATTAAGCGACTTGTTTTCAAATGAGGGTTTTTAATCTGCACGTGCAATTAAACTGATGGTACCTACAATGGATTATTTATGTGCACAAATTATTAGTGATTTACTTCATATTTTTTTATTTGCATAAACTTCTATTTCGAACATGCCATCCACAAACTACACAAAATATCCCTGCAGTTGAATGTACAACTTTGCAAACATTAGTAACTACCAAAAAAAATGAAGCCAATCTACAATAAAAGCAAGATCCTCAAGAGTAAAATGTCTGCCATGTGTTTCTTATGGTCTTTTCCAATTTTATCTCAGGGACAGATAAGAAAAGTTTCGTGTTTATTCAGGAGCAGTTAGTCATATAAATAGCCCTTAAATAATCAAGTAGGTATTTCCATTCTACTATCACAGTAATAAGTGCTTACTAGCATTTAATTAAGATCTGTAACTGACAATTAATAAATCCTGCTATGTTACTACTGAAAGATTGTCAAAAAGAAACATTCAAATTCAGGAGCACTTACTAGTTTTGTTTGCTGTGTTTAGTTTGGCTGCATCCACAGTGAGTTACATGTCAGCCAAACAAACACAGACTTTGGTCTTTACACCCCCTGTTTCAGTGAGACAATGAACCTCATCTCATTATATTGTAACTGAGTCCCAGCTTGTCCGAAAATTTAGACAAATCTATTATACAGCAAATCACCATTTCAACCATGTTGCTACGACTGTGAGATCATTGGAAGAGATTTGTTTTAGTTGTTTAATATCCATGTTCTGGTCTAGAATGCGGTGAGAGAAACTGCATTTGTTCCTAAGCAAGAAGCAAGCTTTAACCCAAAAGTTCAGAAATTAAGATTTACCCCTTGAAGTAATTTTCTTTGTCACTTTTCTCGCACTCCTGAAGATTACCTTTCTAAAGGAGACAAGTCATGGAAAGAAAGAACTTCTAAGACACAGGCTCTAGACTGCTTAAACTACAAATTAAATTCAGTTCATTTATTAAGAAATATAAACACCCAGTGGCCTCCACGCAACCTGAAGGAAATGCAATAAAGCACAATTGTGTATTATCATTATGTTCAAGGCACAGTCCCACGTCCTGGTACAGGAAAGGAGCTCCACAAAATTGCCCAAAATCTTGCGCAACCAGCTAGAGCATTCCCACTGACTAGAGGGATTACTGCAGGGATTACTGCAACCACCGCTTCACTGCCCCATGTGCCAGCCCCACAGCAAACCCAATCCTCACCCGACAGAGTGAGCCCTCTCAGGCTTCTGCCACAGGAATCCGCCACAATGATCGGAGCATTTCAAGGTGGCGAATACAAGCTAAGTGCCCTACAGTCACTGATGAATGGCTGGAGTTGAGCAATGCCCACAAAGCCCCATAGCAGGGAAAGAAAAATGGCAGTATCACTAATACCTTGTGACAATATAAGGATATTCTTTCAAGAACAAGAACATTAGTAGCCTTCCTTCAAAGGCTTTCCTGAAGACTCATACATATGTAATTCTCTTGATATTTTGGGAAAATTCTAAGACAATAAGTTACCTTGACAGGAGAGCAAAAGCGTGTTTTCTAGCATTTGATTGAATAGAGAGTGACTAAAGCATTCCTAAGATAAACAAAATTCTGGGTAGTAGTCTTGCTTACAGACAAATTAATGCTTTATAATTTTTTCCCCAGTGATTATTTAGCAGGCAAACATCACATCTGCAAGACCACTAGGATACACACCATGTGTTTATTCTGTTCTTGCTGCCTAAAGGACAAGACCTTCTGCATTGCACAATAATAATTGCATTTACGAAACAATCTGATGGGTTTACCAATCTTTTATCACCGTCTTTCCCTGTAATTAACCACACCAGTGGTGGTATTCAGAGAATGACCAAAACAACATACTTAGGGCAAACAATTCTTGAGACTCATTTTTCTGCTCAGGTCCTAGAGTTTGGCCTTTGAGAGGATCAAGATGCAGCCCTGACTTCCGTCTTCAAATCCCTTACTTACCGACCTCCAAATGACTAAAAAAGTCTTGGTCTTTCTGGACAAGCCCTAACCACTCTTTTATCAGGAAAACAATCCATGCAGAAAACAGTACTGCAGAGCTGTCCTATCGGCTAATTAATGTTAAAGTTCTGGGATAATCCTACCGCATAATACCTCTATTTCCATTTGGCTTTTTCTGGTTCATACCTTGACTTTGTCTTATAGCAGAAGGAAAGAATGAAAGGGTCAGTGCACATTTCAATACAGAAACTCATGAAGAGGTTAGCAGCTATATTTTACATACAGATTTTTGATAGCCCTGCTGAGGGCTTAATTATGCTGAGGACCAGGGAAATGTACATATTAAACAAAGCAAGATAGTGGTGATTTATTTTTACATCTTAATAATATGACTTTTAGTTTTCCTTTTCCAGTGTGGCCTTTCTTCTTTAAGTTGCCACCGTACTTCAGTAGGTAACTAGATTTTAACCACAAGAGTATCTGGCATGGGAAAGAGACCCCTTTTACTCCCCCCACTCAACTACCATGTAATAGTGCTCTGAGCTCTCTGACAGCTGCTGCTTCTCAGCTCACACGTGGTTGTTTTCCAGCAGCCGATTAAGTATCTCTATGTACAGTTCAAAAAACATTTTGAGACCATGTATGATCAATAAAGCTGTAATCTTTTCGGTCATTAACCCCTGTCATATACCCCAAATATCACAACAGGACAGTGTTTTAACAAAATCCTCCTTAGTATTCTATTTTAATACAAAAATGGCACTTTGTCATTGTACCGGTTAACTCCCTATATTACTAAGGATAACGAACCATGCTTGGTCCCAGAAGACATGGTCAATTCAGTCACAGATGGTTTATCAACGAAGAAATCACCTAGAGTAACATCAACAATATTCAGCTAACTTCAGAGATTAAGACTTGTAGATTATCTAAAAGTCTTTTCTTTAAAGCTAATTTCTCCAAAGTTACTTTCAGCCTGCCCTCCATTCAGTTCTCCATCAGTAATATGGAGATAATATTTACCTACCTTGAGGGGACTTCTGGGGATTAAATGAATGAATGAACGTGAGAAGCTTGAATTTGTGGCAACAAGGACTAAAGGTTAGGCAGGCGTCTGTTCAATTTGCTTGACTTACAGAGCACAGATTGAAGGTCGACATGTTAAAAATCTGCCTTTTGACTTGTAAACTGAGAAAACCAACAACGACTTATTACCAGGGAATAAATATGGAACACCCTGAAATCGCTTGTACGGTTATTTTCCAGCTGTCATCACACTGAAATTATTTTTAATGAAGCAGATATATATTGCACTTGGTTGCTTCCCCCTAGGACCCTGCACGGCCTAGATTAAATTATAACAATTCAGGATGAATGCATCTGAAACAACAAATGCATTTCGTTTAATCAATGCATATGCAAAAAGCCTTCCCATCCTTAAAGGAGTAAATGAGTCTGAGGCAATGAAAGATTAGCATTCTGATACTTTCTTTTAATGGTGCAGATTGTAATTTTCAGGCTAGAGGAAACGTTCCCAGAGAGTGACGCACTGTACCTTTCAATCTTAGACCTCCACAGAGCGTACAAAACCAACCCAGCAACTGTAGCTGTAGGAGTCTGATTCACAGCGAGGATGACTTGTCCTAGGGGAAGATACAGTGTTTGGTGGAACACCAGGACAGGTTGCCCAGAGAGGTGCCTGATGCCCCACCCCTGCAAACATTCAAGGTCAGGTTGGATGGGGTTCTGAACAATGTGTTCTAGTTGAAGATGTCCCTGCTCATTGCAGGGGAGTTAGACTACATCACCTTTAAAGGTTCCTTCCAACCCAAACTATGCTATGATTCTACGATACCCAGCTACTGCATCATGCTGTCAACTTCTCCATGACACAGATGTCTACGCTGCTTCCTGTTAGTTTTCTTGATAATGGTTTAAGGCAAATGGGCATCAAATGCAAATTTCCTTAAAATGCTGAGGTATAAACAGAGATGACTCAGGTACTGTTTCCAGATCAACTCAATCATCAGCACACTAGGAGCACGCCCCTTACAATCTCTCCTAAAATCAGTCAACTCCTCTAAGAGCCACAGCCGTTACAGAAAAGGGTAGGCTTCAAGCTTTCGGGGAAACACATTCCAACAGAACATCTATCAGGTACAGTATTTCAGATCTCCTTTTATCCCTATAGTTGCCAGTTTTAATCAAGACAGACAACTGTGCAAACTAAGGAAAAATACTAAGGTATTTTTCATTGCTTATTGGCAACAGACTGATCCATCAACCATGCCATTTGGTATTAGTTTTGAACAAGGTCCAGCATATTATTTTAAATGAGAAGTGATGGATTCATACTTCAGTGCCAGGTCAAGATGTAGCCTGATGTTAAAGCTTACAATTCACTTCAGTTGTCTGCACTAGACTTCCTTAGATCTCACTAAGCATCTGATGACAGCAAGATGTGTGCTAATATATACATATAACAAGACACTGCAATTTAGCTGAAAAAAAAACCAAACCCAAACAAAATAACGGTTAAATCAGCTGTGTCCTCCCTGAAGGCTTTCATTTCCTAAAGTTGTCACATGCAACCACAGCTATATGTAACTTGCAGCAAAACTTATTTTGCATTCTCAGAAGAGCAACATATATAATTCAATTTACCCCCAGCAATTTTGTTGCCAAGTGTTTTTTGTACTGCTGTAGTGCTATTACCCTGACACCACTACAAGTAAGCAGCCCAGGGGGAATGTAGGCCTGAAGTACAACTCAGTTAAAGATGGTTTTGCAGCACTGTAACTACCAGAGACTACTTCCAATTACAGTGCATTCCTATTTACTCCCTGATGACACTGCAGAAGGAACTGGTTCAGAATTTTTCATAAGGTGGGTTTTTAATGGAAATTTATTATTTGTCTGAACTAAAAACTTGCATTAAAACTTTCTATGCTTACCAAATTTAAACTAGTTCAAAGACCAAATGTTTGATGAGAAATAAAGGGAAACAGAGGGATGGTAGCAAAAAAGTCCTACCTCTCTTTCCCCCTCTCTCATTCGACCAAAAAAAAAAGAGATTTCTGAAAGTATTGCTTTGGGCATATTCTAAATGAGAACATAGGAAATCCTACCAGCTGTAGCTCTTTCATCTTTTTTCTACCCTCTGCCTTGTGACAAGGCACATCACTTTAAATGGTGATACAGCTGGATTGTGACGACCCAAAACTATCATCCTGCGTGTGCTCCTTCTTTTGCCATTGGCAAAAGGTGCCATCCTTCTAACAACAACAGGTCGCTTGTTCTTAGGTATATGGATGCCTCTTCTGGGCCTTCCTCGTTCTTTTCCCCTGATCCTGTGACAGTGAAAATACTAAGAGCACTTGCTAGAAATCAGATGAGGCTCCTGTACCTTTGTCAGTGAAATCTAGAAACATTACGTAGATTGCTATCTGATGTCCTGAAATGCGTTTACAAACAGAGAAAGATTTTCAAGTTACTGAATTCTGCTCCCCAGTGGAAGATCTGAGCACTTTCAAATACTGCTTGATACGTAGCAAGCACGCTCATGACTATCCTCGGCTTCAGAAATATTTTCCTAATGCCCAAGATGAATAGTGCAGTCACAGGTCACAGGGACTTCTTGTCTCCACAACAGACACAAAGAACATATTCTCCCTTTACACACTGCAAAATCCATTTATCTATCAGAAAATTACTCACACACACACACAGCGCCTTGTATTCTTCACACACACACACTTGCTTGTCATATATTCAGAGGATCTGATGATTCTTGTTTGTCTCTGGACTCTCTATTTGGTCAACATATTTCTTAAGATGTCATGCCCAGTACTGGAAAGAGGTCTCACCATTTCTGGTGTTATTTCTTGTGCCTCAAAGGCTATATCCCTATTTATAGTTCCCTGATTGTCCTTTTACAGCTTGATACTGTTCACCTATATTCAACATGGAATTCTGTTTGCAAGTTAAGATCTCACACAAGAGAAAAGCCTACTCAAGGAGAGAGTAAAATCTTTCCTAAACAGAATTATTTACAACCACCAGTAGTATCATATAAAACAAAATAAATATGCAGTAAAGGAGCAGATGAAATTCAGCACTGATGAATGCATCTCAGTAATGCATCTTGCAATAATCTCAGCCACTCACACACATCACTGAGTTTTAAGTTAACAATAATCAACTCGAAAGGGAAACAGGACATGCTTGCAGTGATGCTTGGTGAAAGTGTGGCTTTACAGAGAGGTCAAAGTGGTAATATTAGCCTGCAGACAGAATTGAACTGAAAATAACAGAAAATTTACAGTAACCTTCTGAAAGTCAATGATCCCATTCTATGCATTCTAACTTTGAACTTTTTATTAACTATTCCATTGTATAAAAAAAAAATAAAATTAAAACATTCAAAATCCAGGAGATGTCAGCTATTTCTTGTGTAAATACTTTCATATGAGGGCACATTAAGAATTTAGCATATTTAAGAGGCAATTGGATGATTACTTAAAGATAAAATATACGGGCAGGGCAAATCAACTGGCCCTATCAACACAAAAGAGGTAAAGAATCTCAATTTCCATATATTTCTATCCATATTTCACCTATAAAGCAACTAGTAAGAGATAAGAAAAATGGCAGATTTTTTTAAAATTTTTTTTTTATTCTTGCATCTTCCTCCAAAATACTGACAACACAGATATCAAAACAGAGGACTCCCTGGTTTAGTCTTGTATAATAATTCTGGTTTCATTACATTCTCTTTAAATAAAGAATGGAGAGATCTCTCAGCAAAATGCCCCCTTACCAATGAAATAATAATGTAGAACTGAGGGGTTATGACACTGACATTTCATTGCACACTGCACAGGACAGTGGATAAGTTGCTGTGGTCTTAATCCCTTCTCTTGCTGACTTGCTGATAAAGTGTCCTTGCAGAAGACAAGCTGATGGAGGCTTTGTGATGAGATGCCTGACTTAAGTAGGATTGACTGAACACAGTCTGATGCACTCAACTGCCCAGCACGCAGGCAAGCACTACTGGGCCAGAGCAGGAGAGCAAGGTTTGATGATACTATGGTCTAACTCACAGAACACCAAGATCTACTAGTCAGGCTTAATAAGGTCATGCTTATCAATAAAGATGGATTAAATGGCCATAACCTTAGCAGAAGTCATCAGAGAAAAGCACTGATTAATGATAAAACTATACCCTACCAAAACAACACAGCTGCAGATCTTGTAAAAACTACTTACATTTTTGAACAAAAAACTACTTTAACCTAAATTCCAAATGTAGGAGCACAAGTTATCACTTCTGAATTTGTTCTGCTTTATTGCTTAAAGAGTGCAGTTGATTGTGAAGTTAAAAATTCTACCTCAGGGCTCTAAATGAGGAGAATTAAAGAGACTACAATGTAGTTCCAAGGTGGTGGGGTTTTTTTCTTCTTCTTATTTGGCACTGTGATGAAAAGTAATTAAGCTCTGGCAAATTTTCTTCTTAGTGCAATTTGGACTACTTATCTAGCCTCTCACATGGGAGCAGACTTGGCAACTAAAAAGAAACACCTGCTTTTATCACTTTAGAACAACACTTTGTCAGTTTAGCAATATGCAAAGTTTCTCAAGCCCTTGAACTCTGAGTATTATGCTTAATAGTATCTTATTTATTTCATGTTCACAAATGTATGTACAAATGTGGCATCAAACTTCCTCATTTGCTGATATGCAGAGCAAATAAGCCATTGAGATTTGACCTCAAGCTGACAATGCACTAAAATGAAAACAGGCAAGAATACCACCAAACTGATAACTGAAATATAAGGTTACACAGACATTCAGCTACAAAGCAGTTCTACTAGTACAGTGCCCTCAGGTTCTGCTGTATTAGGAGGAGATGATTTCCGTAGCACCAACTTGATGGCACAAAAGGGCTTGGTTGTGCCCTCATCACCCACCAACCTGCATTTACAGCAGGTGGTATGGTGGGCTCTTCAGGCTGTGAAACAAGAAGCAACCATGCTAACACCTAAGCATAGCACAGCTCTCCATTCATAACCTTCTGGTGGATTCTGGCTCTGGGGAGGCCTGTAGGCTATGTCTACTTTATGGACTGTCCTAGCTTTGAATGCACCAGGGATACAGGACAAGAAGGATTCACATGAGTAAAAAAAGTCAATCACATAAAAGAACTTTAGTCTAGATGGATCCATGAAGCATTCTGTTCATGGCCTGTTTTCCCCTTCGACAGCAATCTCAAACATTACGTTACAAGAAACATCAAGAGCTTTATTAGAAAAAAAATCGCAAAAACATCTCATAAGGACAGTTGCAGAGATCAAGGGCATTTCTAACATCCTATACCCTGCCACAGCAGGGAACGTACTTGGTGAAAACACCTAGACAACAGGGAAGTAAACCACATCCAACATTGCAAAAATGACAATACTTGGATAAATAAGCAGTAACGCTATGCTTGAGAATCACAAAATAATCCTATTTTCTTCAATACTGGTAGACCATCATCAAGAGGAATGGGAAGCAGGAAGGAACACCTGGAGAGCCCAGCAGAGTACCAGAACAGTCCGATATCTAGAAGACAAGTTTTCAGAGAAAAATCTAAAAGAACTAAAAAAAACTACTCTGTGCTTCTGTAAAAAAAGGCAGGAGTTTCCAAGCATATAAGAGATGGCTATAAAGGGGAAGGATACTAATTTGTTCTCTAACTCTGCTGTGGAGAGGACAAGAAGAAAGGAACTTAAAACGTAGCTAGAGAGACTTAAGTTGAGATTAGAAAAGCTTTTTAATGATAGGAGTAGTGAGGCAATTGAATTGAAGAGTAACAGGGCTGTAGAATTTCATCACTGAGATGAGATCATATTTAAGATCAGGCTGAATAAACCTGGAACAATTTTAAAGTAACTGAGACTAAGTTAGAGCAAGGAAATGGACTGGATGCTTTTTGAGTTCTCTTTCAGCCTATGATCTATGATATTATAATCATAAACTTTAATTTCCATCTCCAGGACCACTACCTATATTAATTTATCAAGCTCCATCTTGAAATAATTTAGGTTCCTGTCCTCTCTGCTCTATTTGAAAGGTCATGCTGGAATTCAGACATGATTCCTTTGATGTCAGAAACCTTGTTCTAATTTATACTCCAAATTCATTCAGAATCAATTAATATCCATTTGATCTTAAAGTAGGTTCAATTTCAATAATTATTCTCCTCCCTTGTACTAATTCCTGGATGTCTTTTACAAATAGTAATATATCCTTTTTCAGTCTTCATTTAACTGTGCTGTCTACCACAGGCACCAGAAGTAGTCAAGCTATGGTAGCACAGAGCTCCTCGCAAGCTGATTTATTTTGCTCCAACTCCAGTGTCACGAAAGCTACACAGCCTGTGGAAAATGCCCTCAGTCATTCCAAGTTATCTCAGCTACCTCTGCTTTTCACTGCAGTTTGTGATGAAGGCATGCATACCTTACATCAAGAAATCCCTGATACAGAAAGAAAAAAGAATGCTACATCATTTTGTGATTTAAATGGGTTTGCAAAAGCAAATTTGCTATTCCCATTCCTTCCATGACGCAGAGTTGTACCAAGAAACCTTGGGGATTCTTTTTTTGTGGGATATGTCCTGGCCCCAAAGTTCCTATGAAGACAGTAATGCAGAAGAGGCAATGTATCACCATTAACAGGGATTGCACCATTACCTCAAAGGTTGTTTAGGGATAGACGAGGTAAACCGGCCTGATAGAGCTGATCTCTTTCATGCCAGGACTAGAACATGTTCCAGACTTGTTCCCCTGGGGACATGGAAGTGCAAAAAGGATTGTAAACAATCTCTGTTCTTCTGTCACAATAACAGATCAAATGATATCTAACTTTGTCTCTAGGCTAAGTGGACATGCTCTGATAAATTCAATGGAATTGCTCTCATTAGAGCTTGCAGTACATTTGAATCTATATAGGGGAAAAAAACACACTATAAACTCTTCTCCCCGTTCATTCACCTCACTTCATTACAAAGCTTAAAGCCAATGAATTTATACCTTATACATTTTTATCATCTATTTTATCTCTATTCTAGAAATTACCTAACATACTTTGTTCACATAAGACTTTATGTACATGACCAAAACTAAATTGTGGAAGACAAAATTTTATCCTGTCTGTACGTATTTCTACTGTGAAGGTAAGAAAATAATGATTCATATGCACACCAATACCCTGTAGGACAGGGTGTCCACATCTAGCCTTAGTGAACTTCATCAGACTTTATTTTCAGACATATAAGTAAGTTTCTACTGATGCCCAAGGAGCACACTGCATGCAACAGAAAGCAGGATTTGCCTTTGTAGGGAATGACTGTTCTCGTACTTCCATTTGTATAAACATTATCTGAAGCAAAGGATATGCCAACTGCAAAAATCCAGCGCGAGAAGAGAATCAGATCCCAAGGCTTGTACTGAACAACCTGGAAAGGACTCCTCCGTTGCCTTGTGAGGATTGATACTTAAATGCTCCAGTTATAGAATCTTGTCTCACGCAGCCGTGGTTGCCAGTGGTTACTTCCTACATATGTCTCCGTTAGGTTGCCAACATTCCCATTTGTTTCGAATTAGAACAAATACTTGGAAACACAAGAACAACAGGCTGGTAAACTAAGCCAGATCATAATGAGCCATGAATCTCTTGGCACTGGGAATGAGAATTTCTAACATTAATACTTAGCAATGGGAACAATGCCGCTGCTGGCACCTTTAAGTTAAAGCATCTTAACAAAATTGACTTAAACCGCTACAAACTTTAAGTTAGTGACCGAGAAGTTTCAGGAATCACTGGTAAAAACATCTTTTGCTTTCTTTCAGAGCGTACTTGGCAGCTGCTTAGAAATCTAGACATTGAAAGCAATAAACGATGAACCCACTTTTCAAAATGCAGCTTTACAGATCCAATGCAAATGCCTTCCAATGCTTCAGAAACAGGCACATGTTCATTAAAATCGCATAATTGCAAAGGGCAACGTATTGAAAGGTGGTCCTGTGATCCACATGGCAGCATATGCACATGTACAGAAGACTGGAATCCCCTCAGAACTGCAAAAGTCAGAGGAAGAAGCAGGTCCACCCCTCGTGGTACCACCCAAATACAACAGCCCTGACAGGTTCTGTATCTGTCCGTGTTGTTCATTCCAGTTAAGACATTTATCCAGAATTTCTAAACCCACATCAGTTCATTTATATTGATTTTAAAGAGGGACAGACACACTCTGGAGTACCACAGACTGGGCGACAACATCTTAAAATACTGAGAAAAACTGAATCAATACACCACCACAGTCAGCTACATAAATATCTAAAAGAATGTGTTCCCACAACAAAGTCAAATCAGAGGGACAACAGCTGCACAGTGCTGCTGTAATAAAATTGTCAGAAAACTTCATTTTAGCTAACATACCTGGTTACTAGATTATGAACATAAAATTAATAACCCTGGTGGATGAGTTGCCAACCTCAAAGATTGAGGCTGAGACTGTAATGGAGCTACCAAGAGGCCCCAGAAGGACATGTGTAAGTCTTTTTAACACAGAACTGCAAAGTACAATGGGATCTCTTGAAGAAGTCTTGGATGTCAAAACTAGAAAAAACAATTTTCCTTAAATTTTATGAACTAACAATGCTGCACTTTTTATTGGAGCCCAAAGATTGACAAGAATTACCAAGGGTTGTCTCTTTTTTTAAACTGTCTTTTTTTTTCAGATTTCTCTCTTTTGCTAGCACTACCATTTCACTTGCTTGGAAATTGGAATTGCAGATATTTGAATAAATGTATTAAAGCGATCTACTGTTACTAAAGTTTATGTAAATGCGTTTACACTCTCAGCTGAAGCTTGACTTTGTAAATTTGTAAAACATTACTCATACCGGATAGTCTCATTACCTAGACGTCAAATATATTTGAGAAGTAGCTTTTTCCTCCTTTCATCTCACCAGATTGAAGGACCTCAGTACTACAGGAACCTGAGTGGTCCAGACTTCTGCAGTGAAAGCACTAGTTAACGCTGTGTTTGGGAATGGCAGCCTTCAAGATGGCAGCCGGACTGCAGAAAGAAAGAGCACTAAGGAAATTATTTTATTGGGGAAGCTGTATATTCTCCTTATCAGGCCTTCACCTTGGGAAAGTGAAGGCACTGGATATAACGGTTCTGAAGAGTTTTGAAGAGGTAGTCCTGGAGAAGTCAGATAAATTTTAAAAACATTTTCTTTTAATTTTTTTTTTTTTTTTTTTAAATGGGTTCTAGAAGCCCACCAACATCCACACATACATACTCGCACCTCACATACATGCTAACACCTAGCATCCACCCCTGAACTGAAAGAGTGAGCCATGGAGAGTCTTGTTGCTGACTCATGGCTGATGAATGGACCCTGCATGAATGCTACCATCCTCTTCCTCCTGCTCTTCACTCAATTACTTTAAAGTATAGGTAGATAAGTAGGCAGGGAAAACTACTTCATTATTGATCTTATTTATCCCCTAAATTTTCCTGCCTATGTATTAAAATTGAAATGCATATTGCCCCCTTTTTCTCTTGTTCCACGCTTAAAATAATCTCTTCTATTATTAGCTTTTTTGTATCAAAGAAAAAAGACATTTCATTTAAATCTTACAAACCGTGGTGTCTATTGAACCAATAAAGAGGAAATACATATTTCTTATAACTTGGCAATGTCTATGACATTTGACTCAATTTTTATCATAGTTCACAAGAGGACATATATTAAACTTCTGAACAATAGCAGGGATTATGTACCTGACTCCCTGAAATTAAATTTCCCAAAGTACAAGCATTAAAGGAGGGAACAAGAGATTTTCAGTTCAGCCTCTTAATATGTTCCCTGGGAAGACAAACACAGTTTATTTCTCTGGTTTGATTTTTTTTTTTTCTTGCAGAGAGAAAATTATATATGGGAAAATACAGCAGCAATTTGATAATCCCTATTTACTCTTGGGAAATAAAATACTTATGTTTGAGACAAACTTCAAAGAAACTAGAGCTACAGTCAAGTTTCCTTTCTAATAAATCATTTTTTTATCCTTTAAATAGGATTCTCTGTCTTTTTATATGGAGGAGCTTTTTTAAATTTATCTTGTAAATATCTAGAGCATTTAAGCATGAAAACTTGCATTTATATCTCCCTGCATTTATAAAAATCACTGAAGCCAGAGGTAGAATTCATAACTTGACAGCTTCAGCTTGCTAGTGTTTTCAGTGAAGTATCTGTTACACCTTCCTCATCTCATTTGAGTTGAAACAACTATGTAGTTGCTTATTTCAGACTTTTCTGACTTACAGGTTACCTGTTTCAGAAATAAAGTATACACTGAGCGAGCAAACACCAAAGCAGCCACTGTCACCTTTCACATTTGGGGACTAAAACCACATTTTGAGGCTTTTTTTTCCTGTAGGAGCCAGCTGGAGGCTCCTGGGCCAACCCGCCCTAGGAGCCGTGCCTGCGGAAAACCACGGGAAGGGTAGGCAGGGAGAGTCTGCTCTGCAGACACAAGTGCCCGGTTCAAGAGTTTCACCAGTTGTAAATTATGGAGTTCTCTCAGTGAAGTTCTTCCAACAAAAACAAAATATCTGAATCCACTCCCTTCCGGGAAACTAAATAGTAATGAGGTTGAGTATACAACCTCTGCTTTTGAAAAAGAGCTGCTGCTATCTTTAGACAAACTACATTAAGAAATGCCAGCAATTACAGGGCACCTAATAAATGCATGTAAAAGCTATCAGGAAATAAATGTCCGTGAGACAAATGAAACATCACCTTTGGTGAAAGAGCGATGCTGCCCCTTCCCTGCCATCCCGGCTGTGAGCTAAATTGCCCAGATTTCACAATCTCAGTCAATTTCGTTCACAGCCAGCAATGCCATCAAATTGCTTTCCAATGGAGACAGAACTTTACTCTCTCGCTGACAGCCTGAATGTTAAAGAGTAGAGAAGCAGGGAAAAGGGCTGAAGATCTCCAGAAGAAATACAGACAAGAGACAGGGAGGCACAGTAAAACAGAAAGATAAATTAGAAGCAACAATAGTTTTTGCTCCCCCACAGTGATACCCCACATAAAATTCATATTTACTAGACTATCAACATTTGTCTTTTACATCCTACAGAGAAAAACAGAACAAATAAGTATGTTTACTCTTCAAGGTTTTTTTCCATGGAGGGTTCCCAGTCTTCCTTCTGGATTTTGCTCCCAAAATGACACAGAACTGTAAGGTTTTTTTTTAAGAAGTAAGGAAATAATATCGTGCAGTGCACACCTAAAGAGCAGCAGCAGCTTTTAGCAAATATTATCCATTACCATCCAGCTGATGAAAGCCAGTCTCTGCTTGCTGCCATTTTATTAATGAAGTACTCATTCCTGAACAATCACCCCTCAAAATAAATAATTCTCAATCAAATGCCCATTCCAAATGCTACATAGGTATGGCAGAATGGTAAAGAAAAATTCAGAAACAAGTCCAGATAAAACTCACAAGACTATCCAGACAGAATGCTAAACTCCCCTTTACCTTGTTGTGTCCTGCTGCCCACTCCCTGTTTAGAAATTATTGGTTAAATTACTAGCTCTTTTGAGTTGAACCTTCATTTCAGGTTTTCTTTTGAAGCACCTTGCAAGCCACAAGCTCCTGGTCTGTGAATAAAAGCCAGTTGCTTCTACAAAGCAGCAGCTGGCCTCTGCAGCTTTCTCTCCCTCTTCCATCTCACAACTCGGCCCAACTCAGCTGCGCACGTCCTACCAGGTATTTAAAAATATTTTCAAAATTTTTTAAAATTTTCCAAATTCACCACGCTGACTAGAAGCACCCTGAGCCATGCTCAACGTACTTTATATGTATCATTTATACTTCTAAATTACTTGGCTTCCAGAGGAACGACACATCCAACAGCTGCCGCCCTGCAGAGCGCTGTGCCGATGTGGCGTTACAAGCACCGGGACCCTCGCTGTGGCCCCACTCCCCCTCCTGCTGCCGCGCAGGCGCTGGCACTCCGGCTGCGGCACCGCGCAGGCCCCGCAGAGCCCAGCCCTGCGGCAGACAAAATCATATTAACCGCTGAGATCAAAGTACGTTTTCATTGGAAATACATCGGTTATTGGTTTTCATCAAAAGTGAAATCCACGTATCGGTGTGATTTGCCCTTATTTGCTATCAGGAGTTATTCTAATTGCAGAAGTAATACTGGGAATTCGAACACTGATAACAGTCATGCAAAAATCTTTTTATCTAAAAGCTCCATGACTTTTTCCCCTGGCAAAATTTACATCACCTGTTTAAAGGCCAGATTTTGCTTGTTACTATGGCACTCACGAGAAATGAGATTAGAAATGAGTAGCTGAGATCCAGGAGTTCCCCGAGCATTTCATCCTCTGGAGCACTGAGGTGGCAGGTCACGGCCAGGGAACCAGGTCCGTGATGCCAACAGCTACTTGCCAATACTCAGAAAAACAAAACGCGAGAAGTGATTTTCCTCGATCCAGTTGATCCACATTATTACAACGGTACTAGAGCACGCGACTGCACCGCTGGCACACCCTGCGCCCAGTTCACGGGACTGGGACGTGCAGCTAACTCTCCGGCAGCGCCATCCTGCCCCTGCAAAATCACACAGCTTGGAAAAGCAGAATCAGTTTTGAAGTTCTTAGCCATTGTTAGGGAGGACGCAGCGTGGGGAGTTCCTGAAAGGAGAAACTTTTTGTTTGGATAGGCAACAACTGTGGAAGAAAAATGCATTTCTTACCCAGTACAGAGATATATCCAAATTAAATAAATGTCAACAAATAAAGACTTTAAAAATGGATAAAATTCTGACTTCATAATTACTGTCTTCTCACTCTTGCTCCTGTTTCCTCACACTCTCTCTTAATTTTCAATTAAAAAAATGCTTAAAAATCACTTCTTACGCTGATTTCAAACCCATTTTCTTCAGAACAGCACCTAGTAAAAGCATTTCACAGCTCCAGTTGAGGGTGATACAGGAAAAAAAAATAATCAAGGTATACAAGGGACAAAAAAAATAGAATTAATATTTAGAATCATAGAATGGTTTGGGTTGGAAGGGACCTCTGGAGTTCCAACCCCCCTGCCATGGGCAGGGACACCCTACACTAGACCAGGCTGCTTGCAGCCCCATCCAGCCTGGCCTTGAACACTGCCAGGGAGGGGGCAGCCACAGCTTCTCTGGGCAGCCTGTTCCAGTGCCTCACCACCCTCACAGAGAAGAATTTCTTCCTTATATCTAATCTAAATCTCCCCTCTTTTAGTTTAAACCCATTCCCCCTTGTCCTGTCACTGCACTCCCTAATTTAAGCCATTTTATAAAAGACAGTTCCCATTGGTAAGTAAGCAATGAATCTCATTTAGACAAGTCTAAGACTATAGCTCAGTGCAATAAAACAAAATCCAAAGGAGTGGTCAAATTTTCTAGTTTATGGGATAAACATATCACAAAATGTGGCTTAGAGTATTTTCATTATTTAGTGTATAAAATGGCCAGCTAACTTTACAATTAGAGCCCAAAGTACTGAAATCAAAAGCCAAACTCCTATTGATGTTAAATATTTTTAATCAGCTTTGCTTTATTAGAATAAAATCAAAGACTTTTGTTTCAGAGTTCATTATTTCTTATTCTTTCCTCTAATATTGTTACCCAAGTATTCTTTAGGCACAGGGGACAGCTAGCTCTCAGCTTTTAATGTTAATTATGGTCATCTCCAGAGACATCATCACCTCTTAATTCATAATGTAGGCATAAAGTATCAGTTCAGCTTTCTGCTACAGTAGCATAGTTCACTGCACTCTAGTGGCTTTTTTTGTGACAGCTTCCTCTTTAAAGCTTTTTTTACAATTCAGTAATAAAAAAAATACTTCAAGATTACACTTAAAACAGAAGGGTATTTTATTTTCTGAATTAATTAAAACCAGCAAATCAGAAGAGAAGTTATAGAGTAAAAATAAATAAAACCACTTTCCTTTGTATTTTTTCCAGTTGCATAATTCAAAAGTAATTCTGACTTCATATTGAATGGAGATGGACATTATTCATTAGTATAGACTAGGGATGGGATACAAGATCAAGATGAAGACACCTGGCCCTGGTTATCTACAAAGAGGTGTCTTCAGGCACAGCAATGCTCCATGTATTGTGTAAGTACAGCTTCCCACTGACATCTGAGACATCCTATAGCATCTGAAACATCTGGATAGGGCTCAGAGATATGTCCAACAAGGTACGAAAAACATGTTTCTGTAGTGCAGGAGCTGGAGGCCAGACAGTAGACTCTAGAGCATTTCAAATGACACTAGACACCAACATTCAAACAACCAGACAGAATGTTTAACATCTCATTATAAATCAATAGAGAACTCATCAGCATCGTCAGTGGAGTTTAGAGACCAATTCAATTCTTCAATTCACTCTAAAGTAGACACCTAGTCGCCAGTGAGTTGAATTGCTGTGTACAGACATACGAATTTAGTCATCTGAATCCCAACCTGAGTCCTACCACAGATGTCTTTAAGTATATCCTTACATTCATCAAGCCCAGCAGAGTTTTAACATTCAAATAACAATAACTGCACCTTGTAAGACCCAAATAAATTAACAGAAGTTACATTATTTCCCTTCTCCAGTGATTCTCATGCACAAATATACTCCACCAGCTTCTGGTTTTCCACCCCAATTAAAGATGCACGTCAATCAAGTAAATGCTCATTTTTTTCACTGGAGAATTACTACAGACAAAAAGAAACTCAGTGCTCATCAGCAGATTACTGCTTTAGTGCCTTCAGAAGGTAAACAAGAAGCATCTGGATTTTGCCCTGCATCATTCCTCATCCACTCACCTATCTCCGTTAATATTTTAGTACAAATCAGGAGCACGTAATTTCTGCGATTCTCCTGATCATCCCCACTTAACCCTTAACTTATATTATGACCTACATTACTACAGCAGCGTTGAAGGAAACCATCTTACCAACAAGCTACAAAGCACTTGTAAAAACTACATCATAAATTTTGATTTCCAACCACATTAAGAAACAAACGAACAAAAATAGTATTTCCAAGCACAAAATAATGACAATAATGACAAAAATAATTCTTTTATCTTTTGCTTTATTTTGTCTTACGGAAAAAAAATTAGGGACATAAACGATGATAGCAACACATTCTTCACCTTAACAATTTCTTGGATTATATCCAGTTACAGGAACGTCCCACTCACTCCATAAACATGAAATATTAATATTTTTAAGTACAAAAAAAGCTACTGTAAAAACTGTACCTCAAAAAATTGGTGTCAGGACCAATGGCTACTCCCGTGTAGTGACTCCCCCGTTACATTCTTTTACGTTTAAAGATGATTGTGTATTTTCCTCCAAAATGTTTAGCAGCCATAACAATATTTCAGTTAGATTAGCTATCATTGTTGTCTGAGCAATTCACTTACAGAATGTAGTTTAGCTGCATTTTACATGCAAATGATGTAAAAAAATCTTTTTCTTCATCAGATTTAGGAGATACGACCCACAAAAAGCACACACAATTAATAAAATTACAGTTGTGATGACAGTAAATTTGAAACACATATTATTAAAAATTAGACACCGTAGATGGCATAAAAGTATGTGTCCTAAAATGAAAAGGGGTGGTCAGGCATCATATTCGAATGAGTAGGCAAAAACTATGGGAACTCACTCCTTATGAGGGGTGGATTTGGGAACCTAAAATTAGTCTGAAAATAGAAAACTGTAACTAGATGGCTTTTCCTCTCGATGATACTCATTCCCGTAGCACCTAATTCTGCCATCAAGCATCATTGTCTCCAACATATTATTTAAGGATTTTGTAATTTCAGGTGTCACTCCCTCTCTTCCTCTTATGCAATGCCTTTCTTCTGAGAATTGCAGAGGATTTTATATAAATAATAAGGTACATAACACCTATAAATTAGGAAGTTCCACTTTTCACAGATAAAACTGAAACAGAGCTAATGTGTCCTAGATTCACAAATTTTCTGAAGCCATCTTCCCCCAGAGAAGATTACAATACCTCTAATTTGCTTTGGAAAATTACTGTGTCCTAAGTGAACTCTCCCATCATTTGAAGGCATCTTATTGCAGTAATACCTAATGTGAAAGAGAAAGGGACTGTTGTTTTTTTCCTTAATCAAGAGTTTGGTGATATGTCTCAATACATGTGTAAAACGAGTGAACAATACCACCACCGAGGTTATCAGTCATGGCTCCGTAGCTGCAAGCGAGCTCTATTTCACACTTAAAAAAATTAACTCAAATCCTGCTATACTTAAAAAATGCATCATACACTCTCCAACCTGAGCGACCAACGCAAAGCAAGTTCTCTAAATAAAAGTTTAATCCTGAATTCACTGATTTATGAGCAAATACATCTATAGCAAATAAGAAAAATCTGATTATTCAGAGCACTGCCGTCAGCCTCAGCATGAGTCGAAATGAATCTTGGCAGCAGCGGGAAGCAGGCTCTTCTCACCCTGCTGCTGCCCATTTAAAGTTAAGGCACATGTTTTATGGAGAAGCAAGGTGGCAGCGAAGCTCAGAGCAACTGTTCCTAATTGTTGTGATTAGGCAGACGACAAGTAAAACGAGTCCAAGGGCTCACACAGGAGACCACTTTGACAGAGACAAACTTTCCTCTCCACCTAATTTGTGCACAGCAACGCCATTAAGTGGAGCAACACAGCGAAAGGGCTCACATCAAAAGTTTTCATTGATAAATCACTTCTTTCCAGCCAACACCGTTCTGTGAAGATCCTACAGCTGGTGACAGGACTCAGCATTTGTGCTCATAAAGCTCCCTGCAGTACTGCTGCCTCCGTTACAGCGTGGAAAAAAGTAACCTTAGCTGGGTAACAACAAGTCCATCATACACTGAGCTTTTAACCACACAGGCAGAGGGACTGGCTCTTTGCTTCTCTTTTGCAGGGGTTTTTAATGGGGGTTGGTTTTTTAGTTTTTGGTGATATTAATCTCCATAGTGCTCTTCTGAATCAGTAATTCCATTACAAAATAAAGGCATTTTCATCAGCTCACTTCAGCTGCTCTGCCAAAAATATATCTTAATTAGCCGGTATTTTCGGGCTGCTTTGTTATAACCAGCAGAATGGTAAATCTGCCCCCAACTGTTAATAATTAAAAAGTCATTTAAGGCTGCGTATCTTCAAAGTATTAAAAATAATTATGCGACAGGACTCTTATGGGGTATGCTCACTTAATATAGCTCAAAGAAACGAGATAAGAATTACTGACGATGTACATATCAGGTTGTCTTGCACTGAAGGTAGGGGGGTGTGTGTGTGAGAGGGGAACAGAGGAGGAGACCCTCATCTGGAAAAGACTAAGCAACTGAGAAAATTTTCTTCAAATATTCTTTAGTGGAATCTGCAGCTTTTTACCTAATCTTGGAAACATATCGTCATGCAGATAAGGCAGCATTAAATGGATCACTGCTGCCTCTGGAAAGGAAGATAAGTTAGCCTTTGGTACTAGATATTCATTTCCTGATGCTTGTTCTTCTTTCAAACAAACTTCCTCTGACAAGCAAAGATTATTTGGGATTGACAAGTCTGTGCTTTGCAATAAACAAGATCTTTTCTCTGATAGGGTGTTGAAAACAGATGCTTAAGATACAGATCACAGTATAGCCTGTCAGACTTATTATATAGATTGAGGGAGTATCAGGGAAGAGGTACCAAGCCACACAAATACCTTCATATGCCTAACGGTACCTACGAACCCATGCTATTCCAAAAGATACCAAGAGAAGGAAATCTTTCCCTCATATACTGAAACTCTGATTAGAAAAAGACAATTCTGCTTCCTACCCTGTGGGAGGATGGAGACAAAAGAGTAGAAAAAGGAGACAAGGCGGTGAGGCTGGCATAGCTGAAACAGTAATCCAGAAACATTCACACAAAGCAATGCTAAGACCTAACCAAAGTATGAGGTGGTTTGATTTCTTCAGAAAATACATACCCCTTTGGGATCACTAACTGCTCTGTAACCAACACCAGCTGCACATGGCATACCAGGGCTGCCGGCCATTCATCCAACCATTACCAATCAACAAACTTGCTGCCACATCCATGACTGGAGATGGGGAAAAAGTTACAAATGGTCCCAAATTCCTCAGTGCCGCTTTGTTAACCACCAGTGCTGAGGCTGCTGGTGCTTCATCTGAAGCCCTAAAGGGTGGGTGCCCTCTTCTCTTTAAACTCTATTGCCTCCTAATTCAGGCCAGGATGCTTTACTGGTGAAGCAGTGGACTCTGGTGAACATCACAGAAGTACAAACACTTTAAGACTTCATAGAATCAGAGAGTATCCCGAGTTGGAAGGGACCCATAAGGATCATTGAGTCCAACTCCTGGCTCCACACAGGACCAGCCCAATCAGAGCATACTTGTCTAAGGTTTACTATTTTTTTTTTTAAATGCACGCATGGAAGCAGAAGTCATCTATAACAGCTGTCATGAATTGCAGTTACTGCTGCACATGAGTGATAACATGATGCCCTAAAGTTCTGATGCTGGAATATCTCCTTTTCGTTTCCCAGGAGATGTTCTCCAGCAAAATAATCCCAAACCAAACACATTACAAACATGCATATTTACATGTGTTTGAAGCATTTGAAAATTACAGTTCCTCATAAGTTTATCCATAAATTGCCACTAGTCGTTTTTAGATGCGATGCAGCTTAACACACCTGTACAGGCTGCAGGTATCCTTAAACTCAGAATCTCTCCTTTTTATTGCCAAAGGTGACATTTAATTGCAAAGAGGTGTCGAACCTTTGTTAAGACACATACATACCAACATTCACTGCTTCAAATACAAAGTTTGCTGACATTACGTCGGTACAGATTTTCTGTTTGAATATTTGCCACTAGCCAAGCTCTGCAGCCCTGCACTTTTCTTTTACCTGGAGTAATGGATAGCCTGATGTCCTGCAATATTAAAATAGAAGTCAGTTGTATGTTTCATCTCATCAGTATGTCCAGACACTTCAATCCAGTGTGCTATTGGGAGACAGTAAACTCCATCTACTACGTTGCTCTGGTTGTAAATACAACTTCGATCGTGATGGGGCCCATTACCTAGAACAGAAGAAAGGACAATTGTGGGGTGTGTATCCAGAAAACCTTCTGAAATTTGCAGGAGATGCGAGCTGAGTATTTCAGGTGAGGAGTGTTTGCTGCCTGTTCAGGCTGCATTTCTCATAACACATTATTAACAGCTGAAACAGTTGTCACAGAACCAGTGCCACAAAGCAAATGTTCAGCACTAAAATCAATCTTTGCAAATTATTTGAAAAACATTAAAGCTGTATAAGACTCCCAAATCATCAACTGTAGCACTTACAATTTCAAGAATGATTAGTTTCATTTAACTTCCTCATCTGATGTCTGATAATGTTTAATGTTTCTGCTGTGTGACCTCCCTCATGGGGGTTCAGCTTGCTGTGGCCCAAGGTCTAGCTCTGGCACGGCACAGCAGCGTTACCTTGCCTCAGGCTTAGTTCTAAGGAAATGTCCAAGCTACGAGAAAAACCTCAGAGAAAGCACAGAGTATGGCCATGCAAGATCAGAAAGGTAAAACCGCAAACGAAAGTAGGACTGGTGACACTGCAGCTGTGACCAGCTGAAGGATTCAAGAGGAAAAACACCATCATGGGAAGGCATCAAATCCCAAAGACGACAAGCAAGCAGGTGGCAGGCAGGAACCTGGCAGCAATGAAGACGTGTTTCAGGGAGCAGAGGAGGACAGCCCTCCTCCACCTCATTCACAGCTGCCTGGCCTGCAAAGGCTCTTCAGGTGTCCTGTCGGAGGCAGGATACACACCGATGCCCAGTCTAGGAGCTCATGAAATCCCACCCGCCTTTTATGTTTGTTAACCGATCGCTTTCTAGCCTTCAGACGCGCCATGTCCCACTTACAAGGTCTGCTCATACATAGTAAAAATTGCCTGAAATGACCCAGAGAGAGATGGTCACATCTGCAGTGACGAGTCATCATGGTTACCTAAACCAGCATCGTCTAAAGTAAGAAATTTTTCTTGCAGTTTTCCAGTACTTAATAATACCCCTTACCCCTTCTTCTCTTCCAGCAGTAGTGTGAGCTTTGTACAGAAAACCAATTTTTAATACCATGCCAGCGTAAACAATTTTAATTGAACCCGGTCATGTCATCAAAAGGTTATCTAGCCTCCAAAAATTCCGTCCATGTATATTCTAACCCTGCCCCCATTTTTATATCCTTATCTTAATACTGATTGTCATGTAGGAATTACTGTGCAGATTAGAAGTGACCTAGTCTATAGCTTGCTTGTAATGTAAACCTGTTAAACTTATACATTATTAATGATGTTAGAACATTTCTGAGTAAAATTATGCCCAGAGGAAGATCCTCAATTTCATACTGCACGTAAATGCATGACCAGCTTCCAAGCACCACGTTTAGGGAAATTTGCTAGAGCAAGAGTATTTTGGGAAATGTATTAATGCAATGATCACAGAATAACATTTAATAGAAAAGCTCAAACAGTCTCCTTATTTCCAGATGACATGCAGCCCTTTTTATCATAATTGTGAAATACTATTATTTACCAAAAAGAAAATACTAGGCAGAAAACTTTTTTCTTTCTATGCTGCCGAACCATTACGCATCATATGCAATGGTATGGCACAGCTTTTGGTAAATCAGGGGAGCAAGATCAGTATATAGCTCCTGAAGCTACACAGCGAGTGCAGTGACAGGACAAGGGGTAATGGGTATAAACTAAAAGAGGGGGGATTTAGATTGGACATTAGGAAGAAATTCCTCCCTGTGAGGGTGGTGAGGCACTGGAACAGGTTGCCCAGAGAAGCTGTGGCTGCCCCCTCCCTGGCAGTGTTCAAGGCCAGGTTGGATGGGGCTTTGGGCAGCCTGGTCTAGCAGAGGGTGTCCCTGCCCATGGCAGGGGGGCTGACTAAGTGATCCTTGTGGTCCCTTCCAACCCAAACCATTCTATGATTCTATGAAATCTTACCACTATATTTTTAACTCACGTTTCTAATTGTTTAAACATTCTTATCATTTTAAACAATATTTGAAGATAGCAGTATAAATCGACAAATATAACAGCAGAACAAAACCTGTGGATGTTCGTGACACTTAATTGACTTCACGTATTCAGCAAAATCTTTACAACCACAAATAACGCATCTTGCCTCCCCCATCCTACTCTCTGATACCTGTCTGTAGTGATGCACATCACCATGGCCCTGCCAACACAAGGCTGTGCCTGATCCTGACACCCACTCACCCACAGGCAGACATCCTGTCCCAGCCTCAGCCCCATCCTCAGGGACATTCCTGATGTCCTGGGCTGGGACTACCCCAGCTGTGTGCTCCTGGCTGCCAGCCCCATTAATCTCTCCCTCCTCCTTATCTTTTTTCTTTCCTTGAGGAGATAGTCAGTCCTACAAGACAACAAAGCCTCACTCTTCTTTGTCTTCATGATCTCAGTTGCACCACTACATGCTCCCCACTTTCCCATCGCTAACTGCTGCTGCTGCTTGAGGTGCATGTTCTTCTATCATTTGTCAGCTTTACTGACTTCTCCTTCAGCTTTACTTCTTAGCTCTTTTTTCCCTTCAGTCATCTGCCTTCTTAAATGGCAGTAACCTCCTTGCCTTGTAACCTTTCCACCTTCACCATCACTCATTCCCTTACCTAGCCTACATCCACATATGAAAGCAGAGCCAAGAATAAATTGCCACGAGATGTTTGTTTCATTTGTTCCCTCAAACAAGTGTTGTCAAATCTCATGCTGAAAAGCATCCTTCTCTAATTGTTATTTATAGCTGTTGATTTTCCTGCACCACTCAACCTCACCTTCCCGCTGTGGCCTACAGTCAAACAGGAATCTCAAAAGTTTCCGTTCCACCGTAATACTCAGGTAAACAACAACAGCTTGCATTCACAAAATCCTTCATGAGAACTGCACAGCTCTTCACTACTCCTTACATAATATACTAATCTAGGAATTTACAACCCTTTTATTGAAATATGATGTCCATGCAACACAATGTATATGAATATATATTCAACACATATATATATTTGTGTGTGTGTATATATATATTCATGTATATATATACAAAACAAATGCACTGCTATAATTTCAGACAGGAAGGGGAGAGTGCTACCATCTCCAAGAAATACTAATTTAGAGAACAGTATGATCACACTGAACTGCGTTTGGGAAGCTGAATTCTTTATTCCCTTTGCAAGAGCTATGAAAGGAGGCAATTACCACAAATGGTCGGGATCTCACTACCCAGGCAATATTCAAATGACACACAAGAGCTTCTCATCACAGTTTGCCTCACAAGACGCGTTTAACAAGTTTCAAAAGAAGAGAAAATGGTTGTACCAGTTCACATCGTGTTTCTGCTAGCACGCTTTGTCACAGGAAAACCACTGCATTTTGGATGCCATAAAACAACAATGCAAGGAAACAGGTTCAGAAGGAGACCCAGGTGACAAGTTCGGAGGAGTAATGTAGAACTCATTAATAATATAGAGCTGCTATAAAAGGGCTACAGATTGAACTCTCTCAACTTTTACCTTCCATTTAATACAAAAATAAAAGCCAATGAAACCAGCTTTCACTCAACGTAACTGATCATAAACTGTGTTTCAAATGGAAAACAATTAGCATCACTCCATTAGGAGGGAAACAGCTTGAAGAGTACTAGTGCTGGGCATGAGGGCATGCTGCAAAATCCCTAGGGGAGCTGAAAGGCAAACTCTCACCAAAAGGAACCCTCTGGTGCATAAATTGTTCATGTAAATGCATCTGTCCCCTTACACTGACTAGCAACCCCATGCTTACCCAAACCTTGTGCGAAGACTTCAAGATATTTTGAATAAACCCCCTGATGGCTCCACGCCCTGCTCCGATGGAGCAGCTGTGTGCCTCCTCACCACCGCTTGCGAGACAGGAGCACCGGTCTCAGAACTCACGTGTTGCTCACAGCACACGCCACCAGACCACTGCGCAGGCTTCCAGGTACTGTTAATATGAAATAATTATTTGGGTGAAATTGGGTTTTTTTAATAGGTGAGAAAACATTGTGCAACCTTAAAGATTTTGGGTCATTTTAACAGCATTTTAACTTTTCTGTTCCTAGAGCCAGTAGTAAATATCTGTTTTCCACTCACCTGTTCATCTTTGCAGAAAAGAAAACAAGCACAAATGCCCTTTGAGAAAGGGCAATACACAACAGGAAACACATGCTTTTACAGCCCAAACCAGGTCTAAATTAATATGTCTTAATTTTGTCTTAAATTCATATTGTTCCAAGCGGCAAAACTTTGGTTTATTTATTTCTGGGAGGCAAATACACAGTTGTTTGAAAACATGTAAAATCCAACCATAAAAAAGGGTAATTTTATATCTGAACGGTACTGATCCTCCTGTTAATTGATCATGTGGACTTTCCTAATTAAAGAACAAAAGGAATTTGGAAGAGTTTATAAGAAGATACAGGTCCTAATTTAACTGATAGGGTGGCACTCTTTTTTCCTTCGATAAGGTCCAGAACGATTTTATTTAAATTCTTTGTCACCCTTAACAGCAAAAATGCTTGTCTGAAAGAGGAACATAAAAATAAGTTTCTAGGCATTAAGTTATAAACTTTCTCATTGCTTTTGCAACCCACCTGGTGCTCTCTTTACTGTGGATGACTGTGCAGTAGAATCCACTGAGGTCGGTAGGGAACTGAAGGAGAGCAAAGCAACCAGCAGCCCCCCTTACAGCTCAGGCATCACAGGGGGGCTACTTCAGAATGTGCATGACTACACATATGGCTCCTGGCCTAACGCGTAGAAAGAATGATCAAAGTGGCATGTGAAGGAAGCTGGCTGTGCAAACAACCAAACAAAAGATTAAACCCAAAGATCTCCACGTAACTGATAAATGGCACTGGCAAAAAGATGGAGACAAGAACGAAACAACAGAAAAGCAGATGAAGATATAGTAAGAAAAAGATATCCAAAGGTCAAGGACTGGAAGAAGATAAGCAGGGACCAGAAGAGGATCTTCTGAAATTTGATCTGATCACATACAGTAGCAGAATACACAGAAAAAAACTTCAGTTACTATTTTATTACAGCTGTACGGAAGAGATGAAAACAGTATAATCCAAAACTCTGCCAACAGCACAGACTCATCTTGACACAGAGGACACAGATTGCATAATGTTTTGGAAGAGTCACACTGGTGAAATTATCAGCTTGATCTTAAAAGATAATGAGCAAAATCTGGGTCAATGAAATTTCTTAGCACCATTAAGCGGTGAACAAAAAAATCCCCGTGAATGAATGAAAAAAATCAGATTGCTTCTGCCACTGTCTCCGCAGAGTTCTTCGCTGCCAAGACACTTAGTGTACTGCTCAGCCGCAGCTCTCCCAGCTACCGCCTTGTTGCATACTTTGCCAGAAGTTTTATTCTAGTTTTTTTCCTGTGTGAAGGAAGGTATGTAGAAACACCAGGGCACAGGAGCGGCTGTAGAGGTGCCGTGTATCTCACCCTGCCTTCGCCAGACACTACACAACAGGCATATGCCTTCGTGTTTCTCAGTCCACTGCTACCTTTGAAAATCCACGGGGTACTTAGATAACCTTAGATACATGCATCAGCTTCAATGGCAACTAACAAATCCAAACATCAAGCAGCCAGGCAATTTTCAGATCACCTACTTACAAACCAGTAAGAGCAAAGACTTCTTTAATCTTTATCATAAATTTTGCACGAACCAGCAACATTTGCACATCAAGTCAAAATTTTAAGTATGCCTAAATATTGTAAGTAATTACATTTGAAATATTAAATGAGGTCCTTTAACAAGGTAAATGAGCATCTTGAGGTCATGCTTAGAAATTCCCCTGTAAGATTTTAATAATATCCTAAGTGCTATAAACACTCTGGGGGCAGAGAAATGGGGAGGGTTTGAGGAACAGAAGATATTTTTTAAAAAAACAGTAATAGAACAACAGCAACTAAAGAAAACATATGGGGAAAAAAAGCTCCAAAATGAAGGATTTAAAAGATTAAATACTTGCTAACTTCTTAATTTTTCATACCAACATTACAACAAAGAAAAGCCTCAAGTCCTGTTTCGGACATTATTCTCCGAGTTATCTGAATGTGCTGCTGCATGGTGTCATTATCAGACATTACTCTAATTGGGCTTCCATCACTACACTTAACAATACTCAAATCTACTCACCCTTTACACCAGATTCTGTCATGAAGGTCTCCCTGCTGCCTAACTGCCTGAACAAAATTCAATCTCTGATGTCTTGAAATAGGATTTCTCTCAATCCCACCAAGGCTGAATTGCTACTGATTGTTAAAAAACAGAGGTAGGGAAGGCTGAATTCCCCTCGCTGGAACTGAGCGAGGTCAGGTATTTTGGCAGTTTGAGTCTGCCACAGGCTCTCAGGCTGGAGTCCCACCTTCCTGAAGTCTCAGCAAAGCCCCTGAATAGCTTCCCTCTGCTCTTACACCTCGGCCAAACAGCGCCAGATCACGCATTTCAGTTCTGTACATTACGTACTAACCATACTCGTATGCTTAATAAAAGTATACTTTGCTACTTAATCCTACTCTTTCTGCTGTCAGTAAACTCTCTTCCCTTTAAATTCTGCAAACAGTAGATGAATTTATTGTATTACTTAAATACCTAGTATTACCAGGAGACAAAATTGTTAATTTGCCATGCCTAGTTCACTAACTCCTTCTTCATGACTGGTTTGATTTTCAGAAATGCTTGCCTGCATTTACCAGCACAAAAGAGATAGCCAAAAGGTAGAAGATCATTTGTATCATACACCGGACATTTGTTTTCTACCAGACTTGAAGCAGGCTGTTCCAATTTCTCACTTGGTAGGGCTGATATATATAAGCAAGGAAACAAGTTTTACATCTATTAAAATCCAGGTTAAAGTCATGACTTTTTTAGTCTTTTAGTCTACTCCTAAGAGAATTCATTTTTATGGATTTTTTTTTATTTTGCCAGAATTAGAACTAAATGGTTAATGAGGAAGCCCTCCTCAGCACTTAATGCTGTTAATTAACAAGGGTTTTTTGCCTTTTTTCCCTCTGATCAGAGATGAGAAAATAATTTTCAAAGAAGTGTTTTATTTCTCTCCCTAGATCTGCTTAGGCACAGGTGTTTCTCACCAGGAGCTCTTACTATACCACACTATGAATTTTTAACCAAACGCCCAGTCTAATGATGTAGTTTAAGCCAGAGAAAAGCAACTAAAAGGGAATTCATCTCATGTGAAAAAGAGGTTCTTCTCAGAAAGATGGTGGAAATAAGAATAAAGGAAATGCAGATGATAGAATAATGGCTGATAGCAACAAAATAATGTAATACAGTCCTCCTAACGGCTTGGAAACTCTCTATGGCCTTGTACCTTATTACACTGATTGCTACTTTCTACCATACCAGAAAAGATTACTCAGCTATAGGCAGGAAACAAGTTGCAGCCAAACAGTAACCACGGAAAAATCTTAACCAAAGTGTCATCCCAGTTACTTTACTTATCACTTCTCAGTGCTTCTTGCCATTGAAAAGAAATTCTCAAACCACACTGCAGGCTGCTGTCACTTGGAAGTGAGGGCAGGGACTGAAGTAAGGGATGGGAAAAACAGTAAACAAACACAGTATTTACATAAACAAGGCATTTATTGAAATTTTACCATTACAACCACAAATGCTTTAATTAGGTTCTCAGCAGTCAGAGCTGGGCCCTGATTATCTCTGTGGGTAGGAAGTGACACATACCTGCCAGATCCAGAGGAATGCACATGTACATACTTATTTTTACTCTTCTGATTTTGCAGCTTCGTGGGCAGCTCTCTGTCATTTCACTGACCTCCAGCAGTCTGCTCAGCATAAGTTGATTAATGCTGACACACAGATAGGAAGTAATGAAAAACTTGCTACCGATTAATTATACCGTAACCCATGCTAAGTATGTCTTGAGGGGGTTGAAGAACAAAACACCAGGAGCTATTGCACTTTGTAAGCAGGTTTCTCTCCATTCATTACAGAGGTATTGGGTGGGTGATTTCCAAGTTATTCCCTTTTACTCATAGTTTCCTCACATCTGAAAGGCATCAAGGCACCTAGCATTGACCAGGAAGCAACAGCTGTCCACAAACAAAATGCACGTTATGCACAATTATTCAGCTATCAACCTCCCATTGTGCTTTACGTACCTACTTCAGAACAAGACCGGGGTGGAGGAAGCAAGTAAAACCCTGGATCACTGTCAGAAGTGGAACAGATGACACTCGTGCAGGCAGCTGCGAGGAACCGGGCAGTGGCTGGCTGTACACCGGTGAAACGGCGACACCCGGCGGGAACAACGCTACGTGCAGCCGCCGCACTCTCCGGCTGTGGGCCGGATTTTTCTTCTTTTAATAAAAACATTAGAACGGCTATCTAATTTGGGGATCCATAGATTAGCTTTGGGAAAAAAAAAAAAAAAAAAAAAAAAGGAAAAAAAAAAAAAAAAAAAAAAAAAAAAAAAAAAAAAAAAAAGAAAAAAAAAAAAAAAAAGAAGAAAAAAAAAAGAAAAAAGAAGGAAAAAAAAAGAAAAAAGAAGGAAAAAAAAAGAAAAAAGAAGGAAAAAAAAAAAGAAAAAAGAAGGAAAAAAAAAGAAAAAAGAAGGAAAAAAAAGATGCATCTCAGTTACAGGAAAATAATGTTGCATCCAACTGTACTTCTCCAGAATGGCCTCAAAGAATTTTGATGTTGTTTTATCCTGCTGTGGTTATCCCCAAATATTTTTTATTATGTTACAATCTCTCCAACTTGAATGGCAAGTAGGTATTAACTTCCCATACAGCCTTTAGAGCATCTCCCCCATTAAAATCAGAAATCCTGCTCCAAGTTGAGGCGGAGATGTGAGATTGTTTCGGCTTTCAACACACTGCCACTTCAAAACCAGAATTTTCACGTGCCTTACTATCACCCATGTTTTCAGCCAATCAAGTGCTCAACCCTCGAAAGCTATACGCAAACTTCTGATATTTTCACTGATTATATTACATTATGAAAACCTTCATCACTCCACAAATGCACATGTCTTTTTGAACTACCGTCACATGTACGTAGCCCAACAGATGGTTTAAACTGTAACTAACAAGCTCACAGGAGCACGAACTGGAAACGTTGGAAGGCCAACAGGCCAAGCCCCAGGCTGTGTAACCTAACTCGTTCGACATCAAACTGGGCTGTACTGTTTGGTTTGGGCCCCCAAGAAACCAGAGAACAGCAGCAGCAGGTAAGTGCAAACAAGACACCCCCTTTTCTCTCCTTCCCCCTCCCCAAAACTAGAGTGGGTTTTTTGGAAGGACTAAGGCTCTGCTCACCTGTACAAATTACTGGAATGTAGGCTGATGGTGCTTTTCAGCTTTATTGGCAACGGTGCATCTCTCAAGCTCCAAGCAAGCACCAACTACATCAAACTAACAGTTATCTGAAAATATATCAACGTTCTAGAACATAAGCTTATACATTTTATACAAATTTCTTCCTCTTCTCAAAACAAAGTGTCAATAGACTGTATTCCATCATCTCAAAATACACTTTGGGGCACACCCTTAGTAACTCCTCTGTCCTTCTATGGAACATGTATCTTCTATAGTACCTACAGTTTATTTAGACGAGAGTAAAGGGAAAAAAAATGCACAGATAAGTGTTCAAGCATAAATTCACAAAAATAAATTCAAGCATAGGTTTCTTCTTGTATTTATTTAATTTTGACAGTAGGCACAATATACTTTTACTTTCCAAGCTGAAAGACAGACATAAATTCAGTTCTGAAGAATCTACACGGAAAACAAAGTACACAGAAAGACACATAGGATGCAGTTGAGTGGGGAAAAAAAAAAGTATATACATTCATTTATGTTTTCTAATGAGTAAACCTATTCCCAGCTACAGCTCAACATAATCAACCTGTTTTCCACAGATACTGCAGCACAGTTAAAATCCCTCCTGGATAACAGGCCCTTCTGTTGAGCTCACAGCAGATAAGCAAAGCACCGACCCTGAAGAAACCTCATGCGGGCCAGAGAAATCGCGTGATTTGAGCCAGAAGACCCCAATGGCTTTAAGTGTCAGGGCCTGGATGGATGCAGACCACCATCATGATCCCGGGACAGCAGAGGTGAGCATGTGACCCTTCTGGAGCACAAGAGTCTCCTCTCCAATCTCATCATCCTAGTTCTCTCCAGACACAAGCTACAAGCCAGCAAGCCAAGCCTTGCCTGAAGGCCTCCTCCTACCAGACCCCCTGGCAGAACCCAGAAGCCACAGAATACTGACCTGTGGCTGTGACTCTCCTAGCCCACAGAAACAAATACCCTCACTTTGTCTTTCAGTTTCCTGACTGCGCTGGAATGGCTGTAAGGATGACGTAAATTTATACTCAAAACATATGATGCAACATGTACTGCAGTGTTACGAAAATATTATGCATTACTAGTGAAATTCTCACATGAGGTATACTAATAAAAAGATCGGGAGTAATTTTCTTAAACACGGCGCATCATTTCACATCCAATATATGTTAACATCTGATATCCATAACTGGACAGGAGTTTCTCTGGTTACAGATGAATGCCTCAACTCATAAGTTTATAGCAAGTATCATTCTGCACCTTCCTCTATCCCTCATGACCATGTCTTCAAAACTGCAGATGTTCTGTAACTGCCTGTACTGCTAAACCTCTCCCAAAGAACAAGACACCAAAGAACCAAAGTATAGTATTTGCTTGTCACATTAAAAAAAAAGTTTTGTTCTTTTTTTTCTTTTTAAAAACTGTGACTTTTACATGAATAAGCAGATGACAGCCAAAACTTTTATTGATCTACAGGTGAAAAAAAAAATCATTAAAACTAGTTACATGAAAAAGACTGCAAGATACTGCTTAATTATTGGATAGAAAAACATCCTTAACCTCCCTTCATGTAATACATGAAGAACAATCAATTTCAGGGTTTAAGCAAATTTAGTTCTTTCCTGTAAATAACTTGGGGGGGAAGGTTGATATGAATAACTAATTTAAACAACCTCTGCGTTTGGACGATATGCCTGTTTGTTTTCTATCATTCTAGCTAAGCAACAAACTCAAACTGCTCAACATGCACAGTAAGAACAAAATTGCACATAGGTTAATCCTAAAACTGCATCGGTAGCGTTACTGTCAAAACAGAGTATGTTTATTGCTTAACAGACTGTAGTTACTAAATGCCCTCCCAGGTATGGACAAATACCGTGAGATATCATTACCTCCCAACTAGACAGGAACCACCACCTTAAAACTGCAGATTCTCTAGAGACTGGAACGCTATTATTATCTCTATATTCTGTGTGGTGAGAACCTCTTTATACACCAGTATCACTGGCATATTATGGGTAACTTGGCACCTTCAAAAGAGACCCAATTCTGCTTCCTTGGACAGATGCAAAGATTTTTATTCCATAAATTCACTTTTCCTGCATTTCTGCAAAAGAAAAACATGATTAAAACAGGCAGAACATACTATTTATTTCAGCTGCTAAATAAAACAATTACATGATGTAAAATATTATTTTGTGATGTAAACTTCTGCAAATGTACTATTAACACGTAGTCTTTTATTAGTATAAAGAAAAACAAATCCCACAGTTATGATGACATGCATGTTTTAGTCTATACGACAGAACAGCAGTTTAAAAGTGTGAATATGTATTCTTAAAATGGGTGAGAAGCAACTGCTCTACAATGTGTTATTTCGGTATATGGGTTACAAAACTATTTTATAAGTAAGAAAAAAAAAAACCCTCACAAATTACCTAGACATCTGCTTCCTTTCACCAAGTCTGACCCATTCCTCAGCAACAAGAGGTATATTTAGAGCTCTGACTCGGCATACAACTGTATCAGTGTTCTCTTTTATGCAAGACACTTAAATACACTAGAAGAACACATGGAAACTGAAATTATCCAACATTTGACAACACAGACCAGGAGAAAATCGTGGTGGGAGTACCACTGAAAGCGCAAGACGACTGGAAAAGCTGTGATAGAACTTTTCCCTATTTTTTTTTCAGCAACTCCGCTGGTAAAGCGGAAAACCTGAAGCCTGAAAACGCCATCGTGGCACTCCAGCTTACTGAAATAAAGGTATAAACCACACCTTAACGCACAAGTACGAAATTCTGAGTTCTTTACTTCTGGGGAAAGAAAGAAAACAAGCCATCAGGGCACCGGTTGCCTAAAGTAAGAAAAACACAACGAAACTGTTCCAGAGAACTTTTACCAACCTAGAAGAGCTTCCTTCTGCATTCGCTCTCCTCCGCCACACGCTAAAAAAACGTTTTTGTTAGCGAGTGCCCCTGTCGCGTCACGCCAGCCTAGGCATGAGGGCCAAGGCATCAAGTCCAGGGTACGGCCCGCTCGACGGGGACAGCCTTCCCGGCCCCGGCGCGGTGCCCCGGGGCACGGGCAAGAGGTGGAGCTGGCGGAGCCGCCAGCGCGACAGGCGATCCCTCAAGAAGAGCTCCCACCGCTGCTCTGCGCCCGCGGAGCCGCCCCTCCTGGCCAGCCCTCGACGGGGCCCGACCGCTCCCGCCACCGGCCTTACTGCAGCCCAGGGCCCGGGCGGCGACCGCTCCGCCGCGGCGCGGGAACAACGACCGGACGCGCGGACCCCA
>VWZZ01000192.1:725637-759947 GCA_013399095.1 Psophia crepitans
CCAAAATACCGGTTGGGACTTAAAACGGCGCCTAGCGCGGGCAGCCTCCTAAACGAGGGTCGAAACGCGGGGCGAGCCCTGCGGGTACGGACCGGGTTTCCAGCAGGCTGTGCGTTACCTGTGCCGGCTGCAGCCGGTGAGTTCTGTTACTTCATTAAATGAAGGTGCCGCAATTCCTCCTGGGAGCCCAGGCTTGATTTGGTGCAGCAGACAGCTCATTAACAGCCACACGACAAACAAAGTTCAGCCTCAGCTAACGCTTACGCAGCGCTTGTATCTGCTCGGCAGGCAGGCGGCCAGCCGCCCTGAGTCCCGAAACGTGAAATATCGGGGGAGGTTAGAAAGCTTTTTTAAAAATTCTCTAGCTCTGTTTTGCCCTTCTGGCTGTGATTCGGCACCTCCGGCATGTAGCAACATTCAGGGCTTGCAAAGAAAGAGGATGCAGTCCAGCCATTTACGGGGCAGCCCTTGCCTGAATACACCATTTCAGACGCGTTAAGGACACGAACAGAGGAGCGGTGACTTTATTTAGGTCAAGTTCTGGGAACAGGATAAAGGCCTTTCAGTAAGTCAAAAGAAATCCTGCCTCAGAAGATGGCTGCTTGTTTCCTGTGTTCAAGGGCGATGACACACTGAAGCCTGTGTACTGCCAAATTTATTTTTAAGAGTGCTTTAGCTCATTTTCACTGATCCTCGTTGAGCTTGTGTAAGTGATACGCCACCGCTGCTCCAGACATAACCAAAGCTGAGGGAATGCTGGCCGTCCTCCATGCATTTCTGCCAGCACTGGCCCTTGCTGTAGCACTGCTGCTTTTGTGGAACAAAACATTTTAATCGTTGCTTTTGCTCCAACTTGGAGTCGAGTTACCTGTAACCCGTCATATAATTGTCTTTCAAATATTTACCCCTTTACCATACACCTTCATTTTAGTATTATGGGCAATACAGAATGTGAACTTGGGGGGTTATCCCGAAGTTCAAGCGTGATGGTAGCCCTAAAAACACCGCAGCATATTGTGTCTACATAAAGCCATATGCTTCTGCTCATTCCAGTCAGTCCCAGATAGGAAACTGCAGGATCCAACAAGACCTCTGACTGATAATTCAGTTTTCAGCTGTCATCTAAGCCTCAATGCAAAGAGAAACCAGCAACACATGTAGCCTTAGACAAACCCGAAGTTCTTTGCGCCTGTAAGTACCAAGTCCTCATCTTAGACCTGTAAGCCATGTGGAACAATAAAAAAATTGTTCTTTAGACTCTGATGTGCCAAATACTAGCATTAAAAATAATTTAGTCTGTTTCTTCTCCAGGTTCTGCCTGTCAATATTGGGTGTTAGATTAAGATTAGAGATGACAGAAAGTGACAAGCTTGACTTCCTGCGGTTTCCTCAAGAACACTAGTTCAGATCAGGGTTAGCATTCAGAGATTAAACAAGAAAGGCTGTATTTATTGCTGGATCCTGCAAAACTGGGATAAAAACTAAAGCTGGAGATTGGCTTGGAACTCTGAAGTCCCATGGGGTGAGGATAGTGGGAACAGAAGAGCAATTTTTATTGATGAATACTACAATGTTGTAGACTGAGTGAGAGCTGGAGACAGGATAAAATGGTGTCTCGTTAGAGCTGAGACTGGTGAGCTATAGGTATCATAAGGTTTGGGTTTAAGCTCAGAAGCAAAGGCAAATGTGTGTTTTTTCCATTGCTGATTTGCGTGGCCTATGGATTTGCAATCTCTAAACCAGAATTTTAGCTAGAGTAAAGGTATGGACAGGGGATGTCACATTTACCGTTGTTGCTTGGGGTTGCAGGAGCTGAAAAAGGACTTCTACTGCTGGGCCATTGCCAGTCATCTTTCACAGCCACAAAATTAAACATGACCATTTTCTCCCCCCCTCCATTGCAACTTGGCAAGCCTTACAAGTCCCATCAAAAAGCTTTGGCATAAAGAGGCCAAACCCCTAATAATCAAGTTACTTTTAACTGCCCCTTTTAACTACTTTTAACTACTGTTAACTGTTAATTCTTGTGGGAGCAAACTACCATCTCAGTGGTCTGTCTGAATTGTAGTAATGAACACTGTGCCTTTGTGTCCTCAACAGCTGTTTAGGATCTAGGAATATAGATCCTGGGTGTCTTCAGGGTTGTTCCTCTCACATATTCTCAATCCTCTCTCCAGCTGCAATTGCTGTAGTGCAGCAGTTTTTTCCCCTCCTTAACTCTGTTATCCCAGAGGCACTACTACCACCGTGGTTGCTGGGCTTGGCCTTGGCCAGCAGTGGGTCCGTCTTGGAGCCATCTGGCATTGGCTCTGTCAGACACGAGGGAAGCTTCTGGCAGCTTCTCACAGAAGCCACCTCTGTAGCCCCACATTACCAAAACCTGAGCATGCGAACCCAATACAGTTTCTAACTGACTAAATGAGGAGAATTGTATGGAAAAAAAAAAAAAAAAAAAAGCGTTACTTTTCCACAGCATTGGTATCCAAGAAAGGGCTCTAGAAATTGCAATCTCTGTGAGTCAGTTGCTTTGGGGGGGCGGGGGGGGGGTGTTCTCCAAAGCTGTACTGATAGGTGTAGCCTCAGGTACTTTCCAGCTACTTAGCCTTTGTGTTTGGTTTATCATCCAAAATTTGTGCAGGTGGTGATGATTTCACAGAAGGAATCACCGAGGCTGTGTACCAACTGTAATGCCAACAGTTACATCTTCAGTTTCCATCTAATTGCTGTAGCTACAAGGGTCCTAGAGTGTCCAGAAATTGGAGCTGTGATTATATTTACGTACACGTAAAACATGTTTAAAGACATTTTCTGTTGCTGGGCACTAAACTTTTGCAGAATCACAAATCTCAACTTTCTACATAGTGCCCTTCTGAAATACTAATGCTGAGATTCTGGGTTCATACAGCTGCCGTTGCTGTGGATGATTAACCAGTCAGGAAAGACAGGTTCATGGTTTTCTTATGCTACAGAGTCCCTTTAATTTCCTACACTGTCTCTTCCTGGCATAAAATTGTTCTGGTATCTTTGTGAACTGAGAGTTTTGAACTCTTTGTTACATTCAGGAAACTTGGACAAAGTATTACTGGCTCAAATTATAACAAAGACACTGATCAAGAAGTTTAACAGTATACAGCAGTCTAAAATCCAGTTTTCCAAGCGGAAAGTGATAGTTTTCTTCATGATTTTCTTACTTGAAAAGTGTCTACTAGATACATAAATAGCACGCAGTTATCTGAACAATGTGAAAACTACTAAAATGTCAGATGAGTTTCTTACTTCCATGTTGGGGTGGCCCGTGTCCTTTACAGACTTTTACACCGTGGGCCAGTTTGCTGCTTGGCGCAGCTTTATCTGTTGTTGCTGCACAGTGATCTCAAATGATAATATTTCCAAGTAGGGAAATCTGTAGTGAAGACAGACTTTGCAAAACAAAAATCAAAACACAAATCCTGAAAGGATCTGGCTGGAGTAGGGGTGGGGGGTGTCCCTGATTGCGAGTTGTGGGTGATGTTTAGATTAGCTGTGCTAGACTAGCCTTTCTTCCCTTTTTAGGTCATTTTCTTTCTTGTAAAGATAGGGAAGAAGTATTGCAATTTCCAAATGTTTGTGCTAATTATAGAAAAGAGAAAGGCAGTGCACTGTACAGCCCTGCTTGTAAAAGGGAAGACATTTGTATTACGTGGCAAGCTGATTTAAATGTATTAGCGATTTGGGTAAAACGTTCATTGCTGAAAAATTTAGACAGCCTATGCTTCTTCAAAGAGATTGAGCTAAATATAAAAATAACTAGTCTAATGTAAAGAATTTAAGACTGCTGTTTTAAGTGAAAGTTGATCATGTTGATTAATAATCTAAACTAATCAGTGATCTATGTATCCAAACCTTTCAACTGAAGTCTAACTGCCCTCCTCGTGATAACTCTGATAGAAGTACGAACTAATGCTTTCACTGTTTGTTCTAACTTGACAGTACAGCAGCCAAGAAGAGACAAGCTGAGATTTTACCTTTGTATTCTGAAGGCGGAAAGAAGACTAAGCATTTAAGAACCTTTTACCAGATACACACGGCTATTCTCATTTTTTAGTCCCAGGTGCTGTGTCAGAGCAGTGATAACGGCATGAACTGTTTTGGCTGCTTAGCAGCCTTTTATGCAGACTGAGCTGCAGAAGTTCTGGCATGACTGACCATTTTAGGAATTGTGTTGGAGAATTGTACTGTAATAATAGGTTGGACACTACAGGAGACTATTTTCACTTTTGCACAGGGTTTTGTATAGCGTATTTCCTTAACTTAAAAAGAAAGAAAAGTTTGTTATTTTTAGAAGTAACCAGGCAGCATAAACATGCAATAACATTACAGTGAATGTTACCAGGAATAACTGCTCTAGTTGGTTTGTTTTTTCAAAATCCAGTAAAAACATAAAGCCATCTCTGCATCCTCCCCAGCCTCAGATGTCTTGGGAGCTGGAGAAAGTCCCAACATATTTCAGCAGAGGGCCCTTTCAGTATGCCACATCAGCCTCGTCACTGCCCGGCTATCAACAAATACCGCAGGCAAGCCCAGCGGGCAGCTCCTTGCCTGCTTTCCGCGAAGTGACCCACGCAGTTCTCAGAGGGACGCCCCGGGCCAGCCTCACGTATCTGTGCAGTGTCTGCACCAGGGTAACACGTCCCCAGGCAAACCCAGAGTTCTGGTGGCCTTAACAGCAACGTGACTCTTCTGCCAGGCACAGAGGGACAGAAAAGAGGCCAAGGATTTACTTGGAGAGCTCGTGTGAACTCCCATAGGGGAGTAAAGACTTGAGGATTGCAAAGTACCTTGAGCTGCTTGAGTGAAAAGTAGTACGTACCAGTAAATCGTTACAATGCCAACTCATTTTAAGGTACATTGTTTGAAACCTGCCTTTTACCACCAATGGTCTGTCAAGTTCCTCACTGAAACACCTACCTCGGGGAACAACAGGTATTTCAGCCCTTTTGAGACAAGGCACAGTGTAAAACCAAACAACTGTATGGAATACCAGAACTTCATACCGTTAGTCAGGAGAGCGCAGTCTGACCCCAGAAGGATGTGCAGTATGCCAGATGGATTTTTAAGCAGAAGAATGTACCTTGTTTTGTGAAGACTTACATAATCCTTCCACACTCACAGATGCATGCAGACCCTAGTAACTGTGCTCCAGTCTGATGCACCCACTGCAACCGAGTATGGTTTCAGTGGTCTTAGGATCCCAACAAATTACTTGTTGATACAAAGTTCTGGCATGTTTTACTGTTGCCCTCCTGTGACCCTTTTAAGAAAAAGTTACTGTTTAGTTTTCATTATGCAGATTTTTTTCTTGCAAGTGTTTTATGTATGACCAACAGTACTTCACAAAGTCGCGCACAGCGTTAGAGGGCAAAACATTTGGCACAGTCTTTAAGATCATAGCATCATGTAAGTATGATAAGTTACATATAATTTGCTGTCTTCAGAATATAAATGACTACATTATTGATCTTGGATTCAGGAACAATAAAAATCCAGTTGCTGCTGTGTAAAAGGTGAGAGAATGCACTTGTTAGTTTGCAAAGCAACCATGGGAAAGAAAGTTAAACAGGACAAGTTTCTCCTCGATATGCTCTTAAGCAATACGTTTCTAGCTCCAAAGCTAAAAAAAATAAGAGGGCTGTATCATCAGCCAAGTCTAATAAAGACACTGATATAATGCTCAAGTGGATAACAGCGTACAGAGTATCTACTCCATTACCTTCTTTCCTTGTATAATTGTGTTGCGCTATCAGTGTATCAATCCAATACATTGCTGTTGCTTCATCTTCTTGGTTTCATGTATTTACCAATTTTTCAGCTGTACATTTCTTGTTTCTCTTTAAAAGAAACTTTATTTCAGCTGATTTGGCAATCTTCACTGAATTCACTTACCTGACACATAAATAATCCTTGCTGAGGAACAAACACTGTTTTCTGCCAGCCATAAAAAAAATCCCTGGAAAATAGGAATTGCAGCCTAGAATGGGTGTGTAAACAGCCTGCAATGTAGCAGCCTTCCACCGGTCATGGCAACAACCAAATGTGTATGACATACTTGGGAGACTAGATCATAGACAGGGGACTCCTAGTACTTAATTTGGTGTGTGTATGTTGCTGTGTACCATAGTGACCTGTTTCCACTTGAGCTCGAGTTCTCCCACAGATGCCTTTCCATTAGCACATCCAGGCCTTCAAGGCAGTCCCAAGAGGGAAGCCACAGCTGGCTGCTCCAGTGCTGTACCCAGCCCGTAAGTCACCAGCTGACCACTTCTTGGGGTTTTCTTCACCTGTTTTGAAGGAATAAGAGTTTGGAGGTAAGTCCAAAAATGGATCGGTCATCTTAATGAATAATATTATGATAGCCCTTGAAGTACAAGAATAGGTACTTCATTATAAGCACACGAATAGCCCCCTTGTAGAGTTACACCTGCATTACACATAGTATGTTGTCTTGGACAGCTCTGAGCATGCTTCCATTTCCAAATGACATTATCTTTCTCAGTACTTACTTTTTGTTCCTTACTGCATGAAAATACACAAGTTCTCTGAAACCTCTTGTTTCTTCCCTGCCCCCCAAGTGTTTTTAAGTTTACTGAAAAACAGGACCTAGGTCTAACTGTCCTACTTAGATTCATCCTCAGTTTACTTGTACACATTAAGGCATCTGCACACTTAGGTAGGCACATTATTCTCCAACTAAGTTCATTATGGAAGGCTTAGTGCTATAAAACATTTGTTGCCAAAAACCTTTCCTATTCTGAGGAACCTAAATAGAAAAGTTCATAGATTCACAGCTTAATAACAGGCACTGATTGGGCCAAAATTTACCGGTTTTTGAGTATGTCACTCATGACATCAAATACCAGGTAAGTGGGATTGTTTTCTTAAATCATCAGAATTAGTTTTTGCTTGATGGCAAATTCCTTGTCTGGGAAACCTGTAGAATAAATCCTCATCTGATATCTCACTTTTCAAGTTCCTACACATAAAACAATGAAATGGAGTTTTAAAAATCTCCATTTCTATAGGAACTGTTGAAAGTAGTTCCATGCAAACTTCAAGCCTCCTTTTGAGTTCCTGCCAACCAACCAACCGTCCTTTGTTGCATGTAGTTCTTTAAGAAACGCATGTAGCAGAATATTGTGTTCGAAGTTCTCAAGAGCTTAATCTTGTTTAAAAAATCAGGTTTACACTGCATACATTTATGAGTATTTTTAATTTATTACTGATTACAGCTGTAATATCGTTTAACAGTGGTTAAAATATTTTTAAGGAGGGAAAGGGAATGGAGCTGTTAGACTGGCATGATGGCCAGTCCAGATTGACAGTGGCAGCACAGTGAAGCACCTGATGAGCAGTTACTAGATCTCCTTTGTAAGCATCCACTTTTCAAATGACTTAAAATGAAAGTAACAATTAACCGCTGTGTTTTTCAGTTCTACTCTAAGTATGAATATGCAAATAAAGTGACATTTTTACCTTAGCGATCAATGATACCGATATTGTACCTGTTCACTACCCTGACTGCATTAAATGGCATACAAAATAAACCTGTCTCCTTCATGTTGAAGAGCTCTAGATGTGATAACTCAGTCTGTTGCTTCCATAATTAGAACTTTGGAGAGTATCAGCCCTGAGGCGGTGCATACGGCCAGAGCTATTGCACAGCTCCTCCTCACCAGGAACAACAGCGTATGAAGTGAGGTACTGACCGCGTTCCGAGCGTAACAGACCATTTATTTCACCTTTGCTCTCCGAATTGCCTCACTGTCAGCTCTACACCCGTTTCTTTCAGACTACACAGATTCTATCAATATGTAATAATAAACAAGCTAAAATAATTGACCAGAGTTTCTTCAATTGTACTTCTAAGGTGTGATTATGCACACGAAAGGCACGTTTAATATTTGCATGTTGATCAGCATGTTCCCTTAGTAACTATCTACAGATTCTTGTTTGCCTGTATCTACCATTCAACTGTGAGATGGAAGTAAACAATCCAGCAAAGTTATCAACGTCAGTACCCTTTAATAAAAAAAAAAGGGAAAATCACGCCTGTTGCCACCAGTGACCAACTGAATCTCCCACACTACCGGAAGCTCAAAGCCAAGCGCTGCAGGTGTGACTGCAGTCGCAGACCTACCCACATTCATACACACCAGCCGTCGGGAGGAGAACAACTTCAGTATTATTTTATTCCAGAAAGATCCTACACTGAACAAGCACCAGACTTAGATCTTTTTAGACTCAATACTGCAAAAGCTGAGCGCACCATTGCCTGCCTGCAAAAGGAACTGAGCCAAGGTGGCCTTTTCTGTTGGAACAACTAAATTAGATTTATCTTGTAACGCTTTTCCTTTTAGTGTTTTTAAGGAGAGAGCACAAATCAGTATCCGTATCATTCTGGTCCCCATGTCCTTGTAGGGAAAGTTAAACCAATCTGTCGTACCAAATGAGGTTCTCTGACGTTTCTAAGCACTAAACCTTAGAAGGTAGGTGTTTCTTTCTTTGTATTAAAAAAGTGTAAAATAAAAACCACTGACTGTCAGTGCCTTCACTTACTAGCAGGAGGCTTCAAAGTGACTCTAGCAAAAGCATTTCGATTTGGAAGCCTAAAGCTAAGACTTTAACGATCAGAGGGAACAGATAAACCAGTATCTAAGTCTCTCTGGAAATAAACCTTTCATTTTCTATTCTTTTAAGCCATATATTTGGGTATTTAACATTGGTGCAAATTTCAAGACTTTACGAAAATAAACGTGTTTACTGTTTATAAAACTATTTAAGAATGGCCTTTTATATCTGTAACTTAGGCTAGTGTGACTGCAAATTAGGAGCCTCACTGGGGGACAGCCAGTGGGGTATTATTTTTAGAACAATGCAAGAAAAACAACAGAAATTAGGAAAAAAGGGAACAGTGCAAAGAAACTCTTCACTGTCTGGACTACGTAGCCTTCAAGAGAGGCTAATAATTTCTTTGCTGCTGCTCTCAGCCATGCTGTTTGCAAAGCTCTATGGATTTCATTAAAGTTCACATACAATCAGCTCAAAATTTCAAGGGGCTAACTAAACTTCAGCTAGTGATTTGGATATTGCATACCTTTTTTTTTTTGAACATTGCAATTCTCTGCTTTTCAGAAATGCTTGCAAATATAACAACTTTTTCTTTAGGGACGTCATCAACCACAGAACTATAAAAGGGAAAGCTACAGAACTGTTACTTGGCAGCTGACTAGAGTGATGGATGAATTGCACATTATCACCTAGAAAAGCTTATTTCAGACTTGGAGAACTAGTACTTTGTTCTAGACATACTTCAGGCAGCAACCAGTATGACCTGGATTAGAGCAGTCTGAAAACTGCACGGAAGTCAACTGAATCCATTCATTTCACCACAAACCCCTCTTTTCTGTAATTTTAGTAATAGTGTTACTGTATGCCAGAAGATGAATATGTACAACACGTATAACCCCGTAGCTGACAAACTTAAGTCTGTTCTAGTGAGACCAAAAATACTCAAAAATCTGTTAAAAATTGTATTTACATAACAAACCCAGCTGGCATCACTTTTCACTCCAGTGCTTCTAAGTCAGATAAACAAGTTGCTGGCAGCCTTTCCTAAGTAAACAAGTTCTGTTAAGGTTTCTATCGATACCACTAGAGAATGAGTGGGTTTATATTACATTTATTATTCTTCATTTATTAATACTTGTTTTGCTGTAGCACATCTTTGTTCAAACATTACTGCCCACATAAAATGAAGGAAACAGAAACCAACATGATATATTGATCCAACTAAGCATAAAATGAACCCTGCATGAATTTCTCCAAACTACTATAGCCATAGCTTTAGCATCTCACTTCATTCCAATGTGATTACATCTATATGATCCATAGGGAGCAATAAACAGTGTTGTTTTGTTGTTGGGGTTTTTTTTCCCCCTGGCCCAAGTAGCATTATGGATGAGTTTGTCAGAACATCCCCTTGAAGCCTAACAGCAACTTTAAAGGTCTCCAATATTGGCACCAAACAGTGTTTTGAAAAAAGAATTGTTTCTTCTATTGTTAATCCTACTTACACGGATGTACAAAACAATAGAGTAGCATTTAATGCCACAGAGGGAAACAGAAGTGACAGTCAATCTTCTCGGAGGGTGGATTTGGTAACGATGGGATCACTGACAGTACAGGCTAGATTTTGGCTCCTAGCATCAATCAAATTATTTGTGGAGTAATGAGTCATCAGCTGAGATGTGGTAAACGACCAGATAAAGTCTCTCAATCTGCTCCAGCTGCAAAGTATAGCACATCTGCTAACACTACCACGATGTCTCTGTTGATTAATGGGTAACTCATTATACTGCAGTAGTCTGCAATTAGAAACTACGTGGTCACATGCATCTGGGAGCAGGTAACTCCCTTATCACGAGTGAGTCCCCAGATAACAACGTGCAGGCAGTAATGTTCTCCTTTCCTTCTGCAGTCTCTCCCCAGGTCAGTCTCAGCTTGAGCACAGCTCTCAAATCTTACCCTCATGGATGCAAGCGGTCACTCTAACCTGACGTGCTGCGTCTGACTTTGAAGAAACACAGTCTTGTGTGATCTTCATGTAACGATCAGGTACTTGCTCAAGACCAAAGTAGTGCAGCACGCTTCAGCTGGCCACTTGTTAACTTTTTCCTGAGCCTTGTTAGGTCATCACAACTGACAGGGAATACTCAAGCACTTTGTGTGTTGTTCTCAGTAATTACCATAATTAACACAAAGTAGCTCATCCAAGTGATGAAAAGTGTCTTTAAGAGCGTCTTCAAGTTCAGACAGAATATTCCAAAGGCAGGCTGTGCCCTGACTCTCTCCAGAGCAGTACTGCTCAAACCCACTTCTACTGAGATCATCCCTGTGGTCAGAGCAAAATTAAAGACCAGTTACAAGTTATCCTGACTAATTGTCAAAGCATAAAGTATCCCACATTCTCAACTTATTCTGAAGACTTCTTACCAACGTTTTATTTCACCTGTGGACATTCTGTCCAACACACCTATACACAAGGTAACTCTTTCCTATAGTGGAATTATTTAACACCATTCATTCTATGAGGAGAGAAAGGTGAAAGCACGAGAGAACTCAGAAGCAGATCTCGCAGCCATTATGATGTGAGAAACAGCGCCTTATTATTGAACGTTCCTTCTCTGCTTGATTTGGAGACAAGACAAACTGGATCTTCCACATATGAAATGCTCTAACCATTCAGCTGTTACTCTGAACATCTGTATCTTTCTTGCTTTCTTGACTAAAACCATACCAAAAAGTTTGTGTTTCCTTCCAAAGCAGAAGGAAAATATAGATAAAATCCTCATCATTTTCTGCAAAGCAGAATGACAGCTTTCCAACTGACTAATACTGCTGAGTGACGTTTAACCACACAAGCCACTCCATCATTAACACTGCAACCCTGATGACAAATCTAATGAAGACTTCAACACCTACTTGGGATCAAAACCCTCAATCAAAACTGTTTGACTGCTTGAGTAAGAAGAACAAGGAAGTTGGTTATTAAGAAGTGAAATCTTTTGAGTGGTGCTATTGTTACAAATTCATACTACGAGTATATATGCACCCAATAATTCTAAACCAAGTACTTTTTTGTCTGAGCTAGGACCTTCATGGCCATGGTCAGACCCTTCCCTCTCACATGTGGCAGGGGGTGGTGCTCACCTATCTTACAGAGTCACAGGACCTCATGATCTCACACGTGGTACAAATCAACACAGTAAGCCTCGTATCTCAACCTCCCAAGCCCTTGCATGTTCCTTCCAGCTTCTGAGCCCTGTTGGAAATGGCAGAACATAAACATTCATACAGACAAGACATCTGAAGTAGTTTTCCCGTGACTAGAGAACAGTCCTTTTGCTACGATTTCTCCTTTTGGGTGGAGACAACCACACCTGACTGACAAATTGCCACAGAGACAAACAGGGTGAAGCGCTTTCTCATGGGTTTTGTCCCTGTGGTGGGTTTGATCTTGTCTGATTGACTGCCAGGCACCTACCTAGCCCACTCTCTCACTCCCCTTCTTCAACAGGATGGGGAGAAAATAAGATGGAAAAGCTCATGGTTGAAGATAAGGACAGGGAGATCACTCACCAACTACAACACAGGCAAAAAAGACTTAGGGGAAATTATTTTAATTTATTGCCGATTTAAAATAGAGTACAGTGGTGAGAAACAAAACCAAAGACAGCTTCCCCCTGCCTCCTGTCCTTTTTCCCAGGCTCAACTTCACCCCTTCACTCCCAACTCTTCCATCTCGTCCTCCTCCCACCCCTCCAAAAGCACAGGGGACATGAAATGCAGGTTGTAGTCAGCTGGAAACATCTCATCCCTGCTGCTCTTTCCTCCTCATACTTTTCCCTTCCAGAGTGGGACACCACCCATGGGACATAGTCCTTCACAAGCTGCTCCAATGTGGGCCCTTACCATGGAAGTTCTTCACAAACTGCTCCAGCATGGGTTCCCCGTGGGGTCACAAGTCTTGCCAGCAAACCTGGTCCAGTGAGGGCTCCTCTCCATGGGCTGCAGCTTCCCTCAAGGTACATCCACTTGCTCTGACCATGGGCTGCAGAGTTGATACCTGCTACTGTGCAGTCCTCCATGGGCTGCAGGGGGACAGCCTGCCTCACCATGGTCTTCTCCACAGGCTGTAGGGGAATCTCTGATCTGATACCCAGAGCACCTTGTGTGTCCCCCTTCTTCACCGGCCTTGGTGTCTACGGAATTTTTCCTCTTGCATTTTTGTCACTTTTCTCCCATAGCTGCTGCACAATGGTTTTTACCCATTCTAAAGTTTTCCCAGAGGCACCACCAGCTTCATGGATGGGCTTAGCTTTGGCCGGTGGTGGGTCCATTGCAGAGCTATCTAGAGCTAACTGCGTTCAGCATGCGGCAGCCCCTAGCCTCTTCTCACAGAGGTTTCCCCCTCCCACCCCACCAAACCCTGCCACACACCTTAGGATGAACCAGGAAGAGCCATCTCCTGATCTCAGTGGCAGCAAGACAATATCCCAGGGAATTTGAAGTATGCACGCAGGGCAACATTTACTTGTGGAGAGGAAAGGTAGCTTGCGTAAACAGAATCTGCCTTAAAGGCTGAATTTTCTAAAATCTTACAGTGGAAATCATAGCCACCAAAAGGGCTGTTAGCTTCAACAAAAGGAGGCAGATAGTCACATGCTCAAGAAATGTCCTTGGTGAAGAGACAAGGTCAGATTAACCTGGTGATAAGGACCAGAGTTTGCAAGCAGAAGCAGCACACTAAGTCCCTGAGTACATTTTCCTGTGACATGACTGCAGAAACACAGAATGGCCCTCCCTGGTGCGTGAAGGTTACCTACTGCACTTCCGCTAAACACTGGAGATCTTCCCATTCTCAGACCACAACAGTAACTAACGATCGCAGGGAGTGCATCATACCTAAGGACTGAGGAGGAACTTTTCAACTTACCGAAGCAGACCAAGTTGCTGGTCTTTTGCTGCCATTTAATTATTCTGGAGGAGAGCAGGCATGCTTAACCCTTTGAACGGGAGTTCACTTGTCACAACTCACTTTCCAAAGGAGATGAGTTTAAGGAGGACTACCCACAGAACTTCAAGGATTGTATGGAGGAGCAGGACTCCAGAAGTTCTAAAAATAAGGCAGGTTTTGTTGCCTTAGCCAGAATGAGAATCATTTATTTGGTTACAATCTGCCTCTTCTCTCTACTGCTGTGAAACAACAAGACTTTCTTCAGGTGTCCTAATGAGATTATCAGAAACAAATTTAATGACCCAGAGATTTGCCCCACCTTGGACGGCAGAGATGATGATTTTGATATTGGTTAACATTAGTTAGTGATACCCATCTGGCACGTGTTCCAAATTGCTTGAAATGTGAACACTCAAGAATAGGGACAATTAAGTGTTGCTGAGGTTTTTTTTGTGTCAACTTCCTTGCTAATTAGAAAAGCAGTTTTTCCTATGAAACCTGGACAGTACTTGAAATAAAAAAAGACACAAAATGCAAAACATTAAACAGGTAAGCACTGACATGAGGTGAGATTCTTGTAGGTTCAACGTGACTCCTAGAAAACCAGAGAGTTTCAAGATGTTATGGAAGATCAGAGCTGTATGTGAGAATTGCCCTTCTCCCTGATCTTCAATACAGGGTTGAAAAGACCATCTCGTTGCATGTGAGGTACAGAATAACCACCAGCATCTTAGCAAAGACCCTCTAACATCACGATAAAGATCAATGCTGGAATCTGGTACTTGAAACTGTCTCAGCCCATTAAACACCTAAAAAAGCCTTGAGATTTTTTTTCAGCTATTTACATAATTGAACTAGTCAAAGAAAATAAAAACCATCTGGATGATAAAATTAGCAAATTTGGTACCATTTAAGCTTCCCTTGAAGATCAAAAGGGCAGTAAAAAGGTGACACTGCCAATCACACAGCTTCTGTAAATGCATTTTATTTCAGTTTTGTTTTTCCTTAAAACGATGCAGTAGATTTAATTTGAACAAAATGTAGGAACTGAGTTTTCCATTTATTTGCCAGGCTCTCATTAATGAACACTGTTTATATAGAAGGAGGACAGAAATCCATCAATGAGGATTCTTTTAGTTGTTGGGGTGGGTTGTTTATTGGGGTTTTTTGGGTTTTGATTGTGTGGGGGTTTTTTCTGGTTTGTTTTTTAACATTTAACACAAATGCCTCTGTGTTTATCCAAGATGGTATCAGTTGAAAAACATAAATACAAGTTGCAACTCCAGTTAACTGAAGTTCAAGTCACAGGTCACTTAGACTGAATCTGTTTTAATCACAAAATATGGAAGAAATTTTGTGCCGTGTGCAATCCTATCGGCTGAGAAGTTAGTCTTACTACATTGTTAAATCAAGAACATCCTACTCATCTGCGTATTAAAAACCATGTGCACAGTGAGACACCATGTAAAACTCTTCTTGCTCAGAAGTAAAAACACCTTGCTTTGGCAACAAGCCATCCACACATCCCTTACTCTTGAAACACACAATGATGTGAAACTCCAGACAGCTGATGCTCATGACCAGCTGCCACAGTTCATAAGTCATCTTTTACCTTAACCAAGGTTCACATCTCATTAGGCGGCACATTATTTCCTTTTTGTTGCAAAAGCCACCAGAACTGCATGTGGAACACTATGGTATAATTACAATACTGAAGAACCCACAATATTCAGAAGATTAAACAATATGACAATCAAACATTAACACTTCTGAACAAAGTCCAACATACACTCATGCCAGGTCCTTCAGTGTTCATTTGTTAACCAGTCACACAATCAGATTACTTTTGTTTTGCAGCCTACCCCTTTGTCAGGATGTTCACAGGAAAATACTAATGCAACCCCACTTTCATCTTGCTAGCAGAATTCTCCCAATATAAGTAACAATAAGATTGAAGATAGCTCTTTTGTTACATGCTTGAAAACTGCAATGAAATCTTAAATGAAAAGCATATATTACAATCTGGTTTTTACATTCCTTTTTTTTTTCTATTGTAAAATTCCTAGTTCGATACTGCACTATGACACTCAAACTGAAACAATTTTGTAAGGTGACTGCAACTTTCCCTACTACTTTTTTTTCTGCAGAGCAACTCCAGAGCTATCACAGAAAAGACCAGTAAGTCGTCAGTAAAACACGGCTGTGGCACACACAAGTCAGAAATTCCCAGCACTCTCACAAACAGTCCCTCAGAAAGGTCTCTGTGCTGGGACTGGATGCCTTCGTTATTTTAAGCCTTCTTCTCCATTCAGTTTTCCTCTCCAGTTTGGATTACTGCTACAATACTCACCACATGCCGAACAGTCACACTACGGGAATCTCATTCTTCAAACAGTCTCTGCTTTACATGCCGTAACTTTTTATAAACACTATCTGAATGCTGTTTCTTCCTCAGTGCGGCAACCACCGGATTTTGCTCATCTGAAGAAGATCAAAGATGCCTGAACAGACATTCTGCCTGAAAGAATTTTAATCAGCTTTCTGATATTACAGCAAGCATGGAATTCTCTGCTGAACCTAAGTCTCATTCTAGGAAAGTACACTCAGCAGAGAAGAGCCTATGAAAATAGTTGCAGCGGTAGTATTCTCAGAAAAACAAGCTAAAACATACAGGCAAATCTTCTGGAATACTTTAAACATCAAGAAAGTTAAAGTGAGACAAAAATATTTCCTTACACAGCAGAATATCTAATCCACTTACGGAGAGGGAAAAACAAAGGCTAACGGGGCCTGTCTAAAAAGTAAAATAGGCACAAGTTTGTAATGGCTGAAATTAAACCATGAGTCACACCACATTACTCGACACAGTTTAGATTAATTTATTATCAGATTTATGTAGTATAGGTACATTTTTATTTGTAGAGACTATTAGCATACGCACACTAGCAAATTGCAGGGCTAAAGGTCAGTTTCCGGGCAGAATCTTAGGTTTTAATGAGGTTTTATGTTTTGCCACTCCACAAACAGTCTGAACTGTAACTATTGTCTAAAAACCACTCTAAATTTTTGCTTTTGTACCATTTTAAGCAACAACTTTCTACAGAAAACTTACTCATAAGACAATACACTGAAAATGTTCTTCACAAGCTGGTAGCGTGTATTGTGTTGATTAGATAATCTTTCCAATTTATTATTCAGAAAAACACAATTAAAACAAACCTACAAGGTACATTATGAGTCTTTGGTGTTATGTAGTTAAATCTTAAATTGTGGAAGGAAATTTGTGCCGCATAATAGACCAAAGCAATAGAAATGTGTGTACATTCTAAAAAGGAATGACTGACCTTCATAACGAAGTGAATGTGAACACATATTAATCTCTTCCAAATTATGCAATCTTTCAATGTTTGTAAATACATTCCTTCATGTGACTTGATTGTTTTAGTACTTACTGGAATCCTATAGGCAGACGTTGAGCACCATGTCTGAACAGCGGAATGCTGGTGGTAAGCTTTAAAAAAAAAAAAGTACAATCATACTAAAAGAGAAACTCCAAAAGTTTTATTAGGATTTCAACAGACATTGCAAAAAAATATTGCATAATGATTGAAAACATAATATTTTAAACAAAGTAGCAATGTGGTATCAAGTAAAAGAAAGACTGGAACAGCTGTCTATATATGCTGTAAGGAGGATGTTCCAGGAAAGGGATACAACATTTTTAAAATTCAAGGGCAAATGTGAACAAGCCACATTTTGACAGACTGACTATACACCATAGATGTTTTACAAACTGCATAGCAGTGTAAAAAAAAAATAAACGTTTTTATCCTAACTATATTGTATTCCTGCATTTGGAGCAGTCTACAAGGCAGAGATTTTGTTTCCAACATCGAGATTTTAATAGCTCTGGATTTTCATAAAAAATAAACTAATTTAACAAAAAAGCCTGTATCTACATTTTAAAACAAAAGTGCATGTATTGAGAAATAGTGTTATTTCTTAAGAAGAACACCAAGTACTTAAAAAGTTCATTTTACTAGATCAACAACTGATGATACTTTAGATGTAGATCTGCGCTGCGCTACAAGCGAGAGTCTACCACCACCAGCTCCTCTAACTGAATAGCCTCTTTTCCTAAGTGACCCAGGCATGTGTCTGCCTACCATACTTACCAGGGTTCTGGGTAGTTACAAAGGATGCCACATACCAAAACCACCACACTGCTGACTAAAAAAAAAATAATATACCAGTAACCCAAGACAGATCTTTTAAAATAGATTTAGCCATAAACGCAATGATAAACTTCTCAACATTCAGGATCCTTCCAGTCACACCATTACTTTTAAACACTGGAGAGCAGCAGCAAGGAGCCGTTAGAGCTAAAAGTCAAGACTGACCAAAGTCCATCTCCTGCCTTGTACTGAAGCATTTGTGTGTAATAAGCATTTCAATGCACACAGAGAAGCGGGGGGNGGGGCGATGTTAAAATCCCTACCTAAAACCCAGTTGGTATAGTCAGGTTTGTACATTAACCCAGATTCTCCCTTCCACGTAACTGTGGTAACAGCTAAGAATTACTGCAAACATTGCTAACTTCTGCAGAGGGTTTACTCCTTTCCTCTCTTCAAACAGAAAAAGAGAAAGTGTGGAAAGAGAACGTGTAGTTTGAAGATCCAGGCAGAACTTCTGCTTGAGCTCCTGTAATTTCAACTCATGGCACTGAAGAACTAGATTTTTATTTTTTTTCCTGGGCACCTGTAGCACTCTGGATAGAAAAAGGCAGTGAACGTTTAGCTGGACTGGACCCAGCATGGGAAATGCACAGATACCCAAGTTGTGAACTGCAGCCAGATTAGCCATAAACAAGTGTCCAGTACAGAAATTACGAGTAATAAATTTAGCCATTTTTGTAAACATCTCCTCCTTACTAATCTCTTATTTTTTCCTACAATGGAAATACGTTCTGTATTCCTTTGTTCCAAGCTCTGGTCTGTTTCTGTTTTAGCTTTGTGGCACAGTTGCTAAGTGAAACAGGCAAGAGACACCAACTTCAAATACAAACAAGTCAGAAAGTCAGTTCAAGTTATTACAGTTTTGCTATCCCAGGCCATTTTTCATAGCATGTATTCTCTGTTCACAAATGCTTTGTAAGATACTTTATTATGGAAGACTGGAAGCAAATTGGAGTTGTTCATTTAACAGATGTGGTTGAACATACATTTCTGATACGCCTTATGCAATTAACAAATCATGTCTCATCTTATGAAGATGATACATTTGCTACACATACCAGTAATTTAAAATGCTCCTCAGAAAAGCAGCATTTTTATAAACAAATTAACAGAAAAGGAGACAATACATCTCACAATACCATAAAACAAGTAAAGCCCTTTCATTAGCTGCGTTATAAATTCGTAACTGTTCATCACATACTTTGAATTTCTGACTGCTCAAGCAATTAACCCTCAACCAACTGCAGGACAAGGAAAAACATTTTCAACATTTTGTATCGATGACATTGTAGGTGCGAGAGTAAAAACTAGCATTCCATGTTTTTAGCTCTAAAAGTTTTGCTCCCAAAAGTGAAATAACTGTTAATAGTTCAGAAGAAAAATAATCATTGTTGACATGTCAAAAGAAAGTTGTACTAAAAATTAAGCTGCTGTAAATCTGAGTTCACTTAGATCATTCCTAAAAAAAAAAAAAAAATTAAAAAAAGCCCATCCTAGATCACCTGTTACTTAGGAAGAGCACTAGAACATCAATTTCATGAGAAAAGATGCGCTTAAAAGCTGTGTTTGAGACATTGACTATCAAGTTTTGAATTCTTCCTTATCTTTCAAATATTTGGATTATAATTTGTTAAAAAAAATAGACCAAATACAGAAAGTACATTTGGTCAGGATTTTGTCTCACTACAATGCAGTGTTTCCTCCCATCTAAATGTGCATACCATTTAGATGCCGGTTTTGAAATGTTATCAGTCAACAGCAACATGGGCACCAGTGAATCAGAAAACACACCTTACGATTTTGTTCTTAAATTATATAAGTTAGATAAAACTACCCTGTCCAGCAAGTTCCGAATTTTTCAAACGTTAAGGCAACTTTCATTACTTTCCAGCTAAACAGTATTATAAAAAATAAATGTCACTTCAAACCTTATATACACAGTGACAGAGTAGATTTAGCTAGAAAGTATCTTTAGTACATTAATAAAGTGTCACGTAATATTACCGAGGTTATATCAGGTGCTTGAGTGTATGTGCAATTGGAGTGGTAGCAATATTTAAAGTACTGGTTTCAAAACAGAGCGCAGTGAACGTCCTTCTTTCGTGAGTTCTCGTGTTACACACATACATGGCAGCGGGACGGCCTCCTCTCTTCTCTCTACAGCATTATAGCTACATTTCTTCAAGTGGTCAGCCATGCTTACGATGTCAGCAAACTTCCACTCATTCACAGTACAGAAGGCTGTACTGAAGCGCCAAACCTAGAAAATAAGTTGCACTTAGGCTCAAAATGTTTTAGAGACACCTGAACTCAGAACAGGAAATTAAATGTTTGTCTTATAATACTTTCAGGCAGTCTTTCGTGGCTACCGTAAATCATACTAAAAATCAACAGGAGAAAAATGGTACAATGATAAATTTTGTATAGCCAGTCCCAGGCTGAATCAGATTCCAACGCAACTCGGAACGCTGTGAAGAAAGGCAGGCAATACTTTTTGCATCTACAAAGTAGATGCAATCAGAAGTTAAATGATGAAGTACTGTGTGACCAGTCACAACGATCCATACTGAAACGATCAACTTCTGCAATTCCACATGATTGCTGAAGGTACCCTGCAGTTTGGGGGGGTGAGGAAATGGCAAAAACGGTACTATACAAAGGTCACCCAAAGGTTTTAAGAATTATTTAGACACTTAAGGCACTCAGTATCACAGCAATGGGTACGATCTCAACAGATGAGCAAAAATTAAAATTGCTGTAAGCAGTATAAAGGCAAAAAAGCAAACCTTGTAGGCCATTTTCCCCACTTTCAAGGAATATCAATACTAAGAGAAAATCATGAAGTAATAATTTAATATTTTAAAATCTTGGGAAAATCAGAGGTTAATTTATTTATATCAAATAAAAAGTAGAGAGACACTACTTTAACTTCTACTTCAAGTGCAGTGAAGACTGAACCAAAGGGCTAGCAATTTTCAGTAACTGTTGTTCTATATGCAATCTATTTCTTGAAGGGGTATTATACCAAAACCCAGTAATAATAATAGCGATCAAGGAAAATATTAAGCGGAAAAGCAGAGGCATGACCAATTTAATACTTTCCCTTTCACCTTCAAAATAAATAAAAAAAAAACCCCACCAACTTACCTTTTCTTTTATCTGCCAAGTAGAGTTTCCATCTGGGTACTTTCTCTTCTCCCAAAGCAGTATCACCATTCCACGTGCTTGAAGCAAGCTTCCACACACATCTCTCATTAAACGTGACACTCTTGAAAGCTGACATAAACTAAAGCCATCTAGGAAACTCGCAATGTGCTGCAGAACCTCAAAAGGCAGACTACTGAGATGGTCATTGTGTAGTCCAATTAAGCAGCTTTTTGCTGGTTCTACTAATACTGTGGATATACAAGGCTGAACTCCAAATGACCGTAAGTGGCGGTCATGAATAATTTTTGCCCCTTGTGTTGAAGGGCAAAACCTTCGTTGAGAATATGTACACCCATAATATGCCAAAGGACACCTCTGCTCCATCCAGCCATTAAGGCCAGCATGAATGTCTCCATGCACATTCTTAAAATGCGATGAAAATTCATTCCTCCTAAACAACTGTCCACAAACAAATGTAAACATTGAACGCTGTTTCGTTTGGTATCTAGCCACATATTCCAATACCAAATCCAGCCCAAGGGTCTGGAATGGACTTGGATTTGAGAGCTGTGGGTTGGCATGATCGCATGCAGAAGCTGAAGCTATTTCCCCCACCATTGTATTTGTGGCCAATATAGCAGATGGGAGAGAAAATGTCTGGGTCCCAAAGTCAACACGATACACATCGACAGTGCGACTTTCTGATATCCCCCTACCGCCGGGAGAGTCTCCTAAGCAAAACAACAGAGCTGCGGTGATTAAATCAATCCCCTGAAGACCCATAGGATCTTCTGTTATCTCCAAATCTGATGTATCAACAGCTTTGTCTTCTTTTGGTGTAGACCAATAATGGTTAACAAGGAATTTGTATGATCGATGCCGTAAAAGTGAAAAGGCATCTACGTTTCTCAATCTTTCTTGCTCCACTTGTCTCTCTAACATTTCTTCTTCATTAGCATTATGGGGAAATAGGACATGATTAACATTGCCATTAACTAAATGATCAGCTGATATTACTTCTTTAAGTTGTGCTGTTACAGGGAAGGAGCTGCAAGACTGTAATGCTTCATCATCATGAGATGCAGTACATTCACCATTTGCTACACTGGATGGTTTTGAATTAGATACACAAAGATCTTCATTCTGGTCCAACACCTTTGAACATTCATTTTCTACATGAAAGCCATTACACAAAAGTGAGGAGTTATTAAGGTTTCGATTTAAGTCATGTTTTTGCATGATATCATAACAAATATCACCAGAACCATTTTGCTCTATTTGTGGATTTTGACTCGGGCTACTGAAGTTCATTCCCCCAACTGCTCCTATGTTATCTTCATCTGGATATTCATGGTCAGACTTTTTATCCTGAATAATGCCATTAGAGGATTGTTCTTTAATCTCGGTATCTTCTTTCATTTCATGTGGTGAAGTGCAAAGCCTTGAACTTAACATATTAATGTCCCGTGTAGCAGTGTTCAGGATATCCAGAGCAGCAGCTAAACTCCTTGTTGTTTCTACAGTAGCTTGATAAAGTGCACCATAGGACTCTTCATCCACAGGCATCAAACCATTTGAATGCACTGTATCTGGGGCACTTGATTTGACAGGGGTTTGCTCTCTGGATTCAGGTATTTGATCACCTGCTTTTGACATCATAGTTGCTACTTTAAGTGATTCTAATAACATGCGCTGGTCTTGAAGGGCTAAAGCCATATCTAGCTGTTCCACTTCATCAACATCCTTACTCAGATTTTCGTAAGATTTTCGGTCCGCGTAACTGACCGGCCATCTATTCCACTCCATGGTACAACATACCACACTCGCAGGACAAACTTCTAGATGATCAGCAATTTTATTTCGGGCTACTATGAAGGGACATCCAAAGCCACTATTCAAACAAGGCACTCTTTCAAGTGGACATAACATACGATGTTCCTCAGCTTTACAAGAGTGAAAAACTGCTCCACAAACTAATGGGCAGCCAATCAAATCACAGGAAATGCCAGGTTCTGGTCTGGTCATACAACGACGGCTGACACAGTTCACACAGTGTGAATGTTGTTGCTGTTCCTCCATGACTGTAAATCCAATTCTGAGTTAAGAGAAAGGAGACAAAGACAAAGAACACAAAATCAATATTGTTAACATTTACTAACAATTGTTTACAGTTTTGCATCGTCTATGTGTACGGAGAGATATATGTCAACACAATGTGAACTGATCAGCAGCCACTTTAAGAGAACAAGTGCATGATGTTTTATCTCAGAGAAACAGTGTTTAAAAAGTTCACCTGAAAATTAAAGATATGCATTTGTTTCAGAGGTCAAGACACAATCTATGCATTTATTCACCAGGTACAATATATGCAACTTAGATAAAAATGTTGTATAATCCTTCCCTCTGGAATAGTTCTTTTCCCCTGCCCACTGCAAATAGGTGCTTCAATAAAAAGCAAAGCATGATCATTGACTATGGCCCCTACCTAAAATCATAGATCAATAAACTCTACAGAGTAGGGAGATGAAACAAAGGAAGCCAGATTCATCCTCATCTCCAGTTCTCTAAATTAAATAGAAGCAACCTATTCCCTGGGCTGCTTGCTACCACCTAAGCTTCTGACACCCTCTTCACGCAGTTCTGATCAAGGCAATCTGCAGCCCTCGGCATGTATCTCAATCCCGCCACGTCCCATTCTCCTCTCTCCATGTTTCTGACAGACAACAGTTCTTTAAAAAAGCTCTTCACTCTTTTCCTTCATCTATAGCTCCTCCCTTATTTTTATAGTAGTTGTCACAAAAAGGCAGCAATTATATCATACATTAAATAAGTCCTCTTATTCCATTGAAAACCTGCACATGAAACTTTATTACCCAACATGGTCCTATCTACACCTCCAGTTCAACCCGCAAAAAGTAATTTTTTTAAGGCATCCTATGGCCGTCATGATTACAATACCAGCAGTTTCAAGTGTAAGGGTAACACAACAACTTCACATAACAAGGCCAACCAGCAATAAAAATCCAAATAAAATGCATGGCATAATCTACTATAACAAATTGACACAAAGAAAAAATTCAATTCTTTGTTGTGGTAGGCAGAAAAAAGAGGAAAAAAAAAATAGAGAGTAAACTTTCCATCTTTGTACCATCCTTCAAGATGCCCTGGAACTGCCCACTAGCTGGAGTGCAGGCCCACACAAGTGACCAAGCTCTCTGCTATGCTTCAGCAAACTCCCTCTCAGAAGTGATACCACTAGGGATTACAGTTCAGAGATAACAGACAATGACTTGCACAGAGACAAACCTCAAAATGCTGTCTCAAAAATACATTGCTCAGTTCCATCTTTTCCTCACTCCCCACTCTCCAGCCATTTTCTTGAAAAATAAAATGCTTACAGAATTTAAGATTAATAGAAATGGTGTCTTATTCTATTAGCTAACAAGTGGTCTCATGCATTGTTGTCAGATTAAACACTTCAGTTTTAATGCATTGAAACTTCTTAAATTAAAAACACTCGAAACTGTAAAAATAAACGGATTAGTATTATGCCTTTTGTTCTAACTTAAGAGAAAACAAATCAGCCTTTTAGACACTCCACTTTAAATTATTTAAAGCATTTAAATAGAAATCTATGTGCCTCTTCACTCACTTGTATTCTTTTAATGCTTTGAAATTCATGCCAGCTTTAAGTAGCAATCAGTCCTCATCCCCCCATCCGTCGTAATTTGGATAACTCAAATATTTTAGCCACCCACTCTCCTGAACACTTCTAACAAAGAAGCATATGTGCTACACTTAGCAGGCAAAACACAGCTGAATTTTCCCCACCATACCTTAATATTTATATACTGAGTAACAAGTAAGTTTTGAACAAATTGTCAAGCGCATCAGTCACTGAACTCAGTGACTGACTTACGAAACATTTTAGCAAACCTTTCTAGTACGCAACCTGCTTTCGCTTTGTATATTAAGTCAGACAGCATTGACTGCAAAGAGCTGAAACGTGTTCAGTAAAGAAAGAAAGAGAAAGTTATGTGACTTCTCTGGGATATTTTCAGTTCTTCCAGCAAAGCCCTCTTCTAAGTAATTCCTGCCAAATACAGCAGCCTACCTGTTGCCAGACCAAAGCCAGTTTCAGAGTTTTGCATCAATACTGAAACCAAACTCTCGCTTTCCTCAAGTCAACAGGTGAGCGGAGATCAAAAGGAAGCTCTCAGGTTATGCTTGTATTTTAAAGCCCTTAATACAAAATGGAAACAGACCTGAAAATGACAATTGCTAGTTCATATTGCAAGAGCCTAGCCCTTGCTTTACATATCTAAACCCAGTCCTGCTCCCATAAAAAAAAAAAGCGCAGCCTGGTAGCAGTAAGGCTTAATTTAACCAGTTATCCACAATTATGTTTAAAAAAAATAAATGTACTATTTAGCTACTTTACAAAAAGCTATGCACCCTTCCCACTTTAAGATGGCCAGAAGTGAGCCACTTCTAGAGCAGGGGGCAGGTGTGCTAGCCAGCGCACACTGCTATGCTATTACTGCTCTTGCTTCTAGGCCAGAGCTGGCCCGCATGCGGACAGCTCACAATGCAGGCAAACTGAGCTCGTGCTTGCCTGCACCATTTGTGTAGACATACCCTAAATTAGTCAACCACCATTAAATACTATCTTTAAATAGCCTATGTGAGCTTACACAGAAGAACATTCTATGAAGACAGTTAAACATCCTCCTCCCTAGCATGTTATCCTGGTCTTTACAAGTCAGATTGTGAAACCCGAGTTGCACGATGATACGGCTTTTCTCAGGCTCCTGGATTCCTTTCACACATAAAGCTAATATTCATCAAAACTTAATGATTTCATACAACCAAATGGAATTGTGAAGTGTGTAAGGAAGAGACAAAACCTCATGAAAACATCAAATGTCACTAACAGACAGTATATGAAAGCCAGAGCAGACACTAAAATACCGTATTTTATCAATAGGGAGATGCTAATTCAGTTCTCTAACAGATTGTTGCGACTGTTTTTTAAAAAGAAGCAGTTATGCATGTTATCAATTAAGTAGCTGAAGCAACCTATTCTCTGTTTCTGTAAATTAGAATTTTATTGGTCACTAGAAGTTTGATACTGGTTGCCATTTATCTTAAAATTTAAATCCTTTGGCTTCTTAACTAAGTATATAATTTTAAATCTCTCTGGACATCAGTAGACCATCAGCAAGACACTGACTAAAATTCTGTGTCCTGCTTACAAACGTTAACTTCACGGCACCTGCTGCAGAACTTCAGTTTAGCCAGAATGTCACATTTTATATGTAGCTTACTACAAAGTCCTTTTATATCTATTAAGTGTCCTTTCTCTGCATTTTTAATTTTAATACCTGAGCTTCAAACTCAAACAACTGTTTCAGGCAGTCATGAGTTTCCTGGACTGCTTAAACTAGTTAAGGCTTCTGATATAATTCAAATTGCAAAGTAAGCCCAAAGGCAAAAAAAACAAACAAATGACCCTATCAAACGAGCAAAATCATGGATAAGACCTCAAGAACTAGCACATTCGTGAATCAACAAATGGTCACGACTCACTCCATTTTGTAAGCTAGCCTTGTGAAACATAGAACTTAGCCCTTCTTTGATTCATTAACAGCATCCACATATGAATCATTTTTCTTTGAAGAACCAGAACCATTCTCTTCTCAAACATTGCCTTGTAAAGGAAAAAAACTGTCGAGAGAAGGGAAGATAAAGAAAACTCTTGCTGGAGGCAACAAAGTGCTTTCAGTTACTCTGATACGGAAAATTGAAAAGGGTTAACAAAGACTGTCATTGCTGACTTGAAGAAAAATACCTGTCATTAAAACATGTACCAATAATATTTACAGTGTTTATACCCCACTGTGCCACAATTTGGTGAGAAGGTAAGTGTTAGATCAATGACTACAGCAAGAACTAACAGCTGTCCTTTTCTGATAGTGTGGTGTCAGTAACTAGCTTCAGTTCATATGAGATGCTTAAGTACACACACTTGACTGTTACTAGCAGAGAAACCTAAAAATACATCCCGTTCCAGTGAGGTGACCACTGCTCTCAGAATCTGTGCAATCACTTGATGTTATTGTACATACTATACAGTCAGCTGACCAAATCAGCCAGAACATGCTTTGAAAATCTGTCATAATTAAAAGGATTAAAATTCCAGCTGCTACAGCCACATGATTTTCAGTTGCTGTTGTAACACAAACATTAAAATAGCATAATAAGGGTTTCAGTCACCACACAATACTTCAGCTGCATGTGAGAGCTCTCACTTTCTTCTACATCACAAAATATAAGGAGCTGTACTTAGTACTATTAAACCCAAAGTTTGCTTTACTTACTCTCCCTTACATGAATTCTTTGGTGCCATAAGAGAGGAAATCACAGCAACTACTGCTGCTATTGGAACCCTCAGCACTCAGCTACCTTTTATTCACCAAACTTATAAAGCTCAGCTATCTTTGACACTCTTCCCTCTGTCAAATTTGACTAAATAGGCCAACTGGTTCTTAAATTACTGGTTCAAGGAAGTAGAAGAATAGAGACACAAGCAGTACTACAGGTTTAAATTCCCAGGAGCAACCAAATCCACCCACAAGCAGCCAAATATATGCAAACCATTCTAAAAAATTCCCCTTTGTTTTGGAGATTGTATAAGACTGCCATATTTCTGAATCTCCAGCTTTTACCCAAGTCTCTGGCTGGAAGAGTGGCTGACAAGTCTGGTAAGATGCAGAAACTTTCAGAGAGGAAATGGCCAAGTGAGAGAGATTTAAGTGATAGGAGGTTAAAAAAAAAAAAAAAAAAAAAGGAGGAAAAATAAGGCAAGAAGTAGAGAGCAATATTATTAAGGAAAAAAAAAGACCAAAAAAGGTTTACAATATTCTGCCAAAACAGAATTGACAGTACTATAGATTATTATTAACAAGCTATTTTATTTTTCTATATCCTACCATGTGCATGGGAGAATAACTGTCATTCACCTTGACTCACAGGTCTAACTATCAAGTGCTTTAAACGAGCTTTGCAGTCTTTTAGCAGGTAAACTTTTCTTGCTTTGTCATCTCTATTCTGCACAACAGTATTGCAATTTTTGTATCTGAAACCCAACACCTCAGTCTATTACTACAATAGCACGGCCACATTAACTTGCTATGTTATGCATGTTACATTTCCTTTTTGGGTTTGGAGGTGGTGGTGTTTGGGTTGGTTGGTTTGAGGTCCATTCTGATTTAACAGCTTTCAAATAACCGATGAAAAAACATGAACAGGAAGTTCAGCAAGATGTCTTTGACACCATTTGAACTGAAGAATGGCAAATGTCACCACTTGTTTCCATCCCTGCTTGAGTCGAGCAACAAAAGACAACTCTAATTCTCAAGACTCCACAAAGTCTAAGGTTAAATAGTCCCATCCTAAGGCTTCTTCAAAGCCAACGTAGACATCATCCTCACATTGGGGAGCTGAGTACCTCAAATCCTGCTTAAATGTCTCTCCTTAACATTGGGAAAGCAGGAGACAGGGGCACACAGCAAAGTTAATCTAATGCTACACTAATTTTCAACTACCCTTTAAAATGGTAAATTCAAAAGAACAACATACAACATTACGAACTGCTAATTATTAACATGAAATAACATGACTAAGAGGTGACAAATTTAAAGGTATGTGCATCAGTTTTGCAGGTAAGAGTAGTACACGTGGTCATATTTCAGTATCTTATATACTAGGCAATTGTTCTTTTGAATACAATTTTTCCAACATCAAAGAGAAGTCTCTGACAGGAACTTTATGAAGCCTTATATTTCTTCAAACTAGTTTACATCAGACATACTTTTAGGAATTAGAATCCTTTCAGATACCACACTTAAAATCTCAACCTTACGGGGTACAAATTACTACTCCTCACCCCTGAGTTCATCAGGACAACCCTGACTTCTGTTACAACTATACAGATCAGATAGATTAAAATTATATTCAAAACATTTGGACAGACAAGTTCGCCCTGCATTCTCAAACAAATTCATCCACAACAAAGAAGAGAGCATCTTCCCTGCCTGGTAGTGACTGTACATATTGGACATACTAGAATGAGTCAGCATTTTTTATTTTTTTTTAAATCCTGGACACAGGAGAAGGAGCTTGAACTACTAAAGCCCAAACTACTATGCAAGTAGTATGCTACTTCTACCTTTATCACCACCATCTACAGCAATTTATATGTATTACACAAAAGAGGGGAAAAAAGGTCAGGCTCAAAACATGGCTTCTTATTGCAAGAAAAAGACCTCAGGGGGATATGGACTTCTGGAAAGATTCTAGCTTTATCAGCAATCTAGCATTGAAGGGGTATATTCTAACTGCTTTTTGAAGCATAGATTGAAGTTATCCATCTACCTCAAAAACAAACCAGAGCAAAACAGAAAGAAACTTCAAACTACAGCAAAAATAGTGAGTATTAGAATTATAAAGAAGTGCAACTTTTTAATGTCAACATTAAAAAGAAAAGCTTTTCCATGTCTACCCCTGCCCCACACATCCTATTACAGGAGCCGACCTGTATTTTGCATTCTTTTGAGTAACATTTTAGGAGTTACTTTCTGTCCCGTGGCAAACCATCTTTCTTCCATTCAGACAATTCAGCGAAGTATTTCCTCTCAAATCACAGTAGCCAAAAAAAAAAAAGAGAAAGAATTCAAGGGAAAGTAACTCAAAGCAAAACACTGCTTTGACTGAAGTGGACCTTCTACTGATGCCTCATGTGTCTGCTTTGTTCTGTTTTAGAACAGAAGCCCTCATGGAATGATAGAACACTTCCCTCTACCACTATTAAACTCTATGAGTGTTAAAAATCAAACCCAAAACTACAAGGCTTTTCCTTAGAGTACTTTTGTGACAGATCTGCCATGCATTCTTGTCTCCTTGACACATTCCCGAAAGAAGAACTCAAAGGCCTCAATGTACCTTTGGCCACACCCTGACACAGGACAACCACACCAGAACAGCTACACTTGCTGCATGGCTCAGGCACAAAAGCACTCTACCTGTTGAGATGGCGACAGGGCAGAATCAGCTAGAGCGCCAGTAGATTTCATGTGTAAAGCGCTTCCAAACTTGAACTCAGTGGGACTCCTCGATTGCTGCAGACTCTGCAAGAAATGAGATCAGAAGTTTCATTTCAGGTGTACAGACTACTTTCCATATGTACAATCCTCTGAAAAGGTCATGTGCTTACACTATCTGCAGCTGCAAATGTTGAAATATTTTGCAGGCTTTATGGCAAAATAAACAAGTTTTAACAGACTGCAAGGGCAATCTAAGTTCTGTCATTTTAGCTTATTGCTAGCTGTGAGTCACACTAGACAGTTGCCTGTTTAGGTTTAAGGCTAGAAGACGTTAATAGAAGTTATTATTCTGACCTACTTCACATAATTCTTTGGTTTTGTCCACCAGGAACCACGTAAGAAAGAACTAAACTTGAATTAAAGATTGCAACAGTGAAGAACTAAAATAAATAAATAAAATTAAAGTTTGATGCTTTTACAAACTGCATTTTAGCCTAGTTAAAGTTTGTCCAGCTTCAATCTTCAGACATGACAACTTATTAAACAGTTGCTTAATATTAAAATAACAAGCTGCTTCTTCCATGTGTTCATACCTGTGGCATATGACTAAAACTTAAGATAGGTGGAACTGAGGTGATATACCCAGAGAAACAACGATGTCCTTATCCCCAGATACTAAGTCACAAATCCTTCAGAAAAGAAAAAAGAAGCCATTTCTCAGAAATCAGAAATAGTACTTCAAAAAATAATGCATTCTACGTTACAGTAGGTAACTCTAGCCACCCAAAAGCAGCCAAAAATAAATCCTCCTTACATAATATTTTAATTCATACATGTTGACGCAGAATTCCTGACCTCTGTATATTTACAGAGATCAGACCAAAAATCTTGTTAATACACTGTTTCAGGTCTTACTACACAAGTTTAACCAGTTCCCATAGCAAAATAAGAAAGAAACTTTAAAGTAAGTGGAACATGAACACAACTGCTCTCCAAAATCCCAGACTGAAATGTAGACCTTATGTACTCTCTAGAGGTATGGTTAATTTTTCTATTAAAAATACACCCTTGTTCGTAGAAGATGGATGGCCTGACCACTGTACAGTAAAAGTAGATAGTACACACACAACAAAATTTAACACATCACTACACACACCCCCACTGCACCAGACAATACTAAAGTAGAAAAGATGAAGTTTGTCCTAATATATTCTGAAAAATTAGAAGTAGAACAAAAAGAACAGGAGAACAAGAACAGAGAGAGTTTTGACAACTTCAACCTATTCTATTTGCAGGTATTTCACTTTCTTATCAAATGAAAGACAGGTTTTGCAGCACCTGTTAGGCTTTTTCCCCATCCAAGCCGCTCTGTTTTAAAACCAATGGCAATAGTAAAAAAAAAAAAACAAAAAAACAAAACAACCAGTTTAAAAAAAAAAGTATGTCCTTAACAAAACCTCACCTCTCCCAAACAGTTGATGACAGGAAGCTAGGAATATATCTCCTAATGAGCATGTTATACCAGCTCTTTCAATTTGTTTTTAATTTTAATGAAGAAGTGGAAAACAAAGATCTGCACTACTCACTTGTGCGAGGTTTTAGGACATATCATGAGTCATCAATTTCTGACATCTAATATAATTTAGACTGCCTTTTCCAAATGTCAACAGGCTTGATGCATTTTCCTCAAAGACTCCAGCTGAACATTCCCATCCAAACACATTCCATAGCCAATGACAATAGTGACTCAGCTAAACCACGGTTTTGTAAGAGCATTACAGCTATGTCAACAGAGCACGCTCCTAAAAAGATTCTATTTGCAATGAATCTGTCACTCCAACAAATTACTCTGTCCCATAAAACTTTTGGAAAACTACAGTTTCTACTAGAGATGCTTCTAAATAGAAAAATAAACACAAAGCTTAATCTTCAACCAACTAAACACCACCCACGTAACCAAGGCTGAACCAGGTGTGACTACTCATCCACCAATCTGAACCACTACCTTAAGTTTTATATGAAAAGCTGTAACGACGCCAGTTAGAATTATACCTCACCACGCCTCTCTCGTTCTCATGCCTTAAGTTTAAACCTATTAGGTTTTCATCATGATTTCACATTAAGAGCTTCTATCAATGTTTGGCATTTGGTAAACAACAGCACAGTCCACTCAATTAGATGTTCTGCAGACTCTAAGGGTTTGGAGGGTAGTTTAGATTCAAGTGGGATTAACAGATTACAACAAAATTAAATAAGACATCAAGTGTCACCTCAAAAACTACTAAAACCAGTAGCCTGCAAAGTAAGTTAGAATCTAGAGCTTCCCTGTGACTTTAAACTCTCTTGGCCTGTTTTAGATCAGTTAATATTACAAGATATTTTCAGTAGTTTTCCTTCATTCAATATTGAGACTAGACAGTGCCCAGACACTTAGGACAGCTTATGGAGGATTTCTCTGCAACCCTCACTTCATAATGTAACTACTTGTTTGTTTGTGGTCTGTTCAGGAATACTTAGTCCGTATACAATCTAACCATCTCACCAACAAATACTCAAGTGATCTTTATTCTTACATGCAGATCAGGAAACTGAAAGAGAATTGTCATGGGCATGATGATCACTAGATAAATGATTCCCTGCTCCCATCTCTATACCACTGGATCTCATTGCCAGAGGCAAACAGCATTCTCCTCATCTGAGACGGAGCTCACCAAAGAAATAGGTCTATCAATATGAAGGAAAATGTTTTTGTTATTTTTAGCTCAATTGGACTGAATACAAAGCATAGTTCTGTTACGAAGCTGAAATCCACAGCAGCTACAGGAGCTCACCTGCAGACTAATAGCCATATGCTTTCTTCTTCACAAAGGTAATACTCTTTAAGACCTAGGTCAAAAACTTGGTTGTCCAAAAATGTACAGAAATCTCGCCCAGAAAGTTTCCAACTTGATACTGCCAGTTAAACTCAGCACTTATTTTGCCCATTAAAATTCTAACATCAAAGTGGGAGACAAGGGAAATATAATCCAAATTTAAGAAGTTAACTGAGTAAAAGAATAATTTAGTGCAAAAGAAAGAACATTCAAGCAACAAAGTAAAAGCACAGCCTTTGTCCATTCTGCTGGGATTCTCCTGTTCTCTAACACCTTTTAACTTTGGAAAAGAATGAGACAAAGACCCCACAAAAAGTCTCAGCTTGCAATACACTCCCAATTCACCCTCTGAATCTATTCCTTCTCTGGACGAAACCTGACCACTACAGAGAAATTGTGCACAGGTATTTACGTGCATATAGACTGGAAGACAGATTAAAGTTGCCAGTGTATTTTTCAGTCTTCCAGGTATTTAACTTGTTTACCAAAGTTCTTTCAATAGTATTTTTGTACTTTTGGGAGAGGGGAAGATCATAAAAAAGCATAACTAACATCCTTGTCAGCAGGGATGCATGAACCTTAACCCTCCAGATCAAAGCACACATTAAGGTGTATGACATTAACATGCAGCAGAAGCCAGCAGACGTCCAGGGAAAGGACTTAACCATCGAGTGCTACACACCGCTTCTAGAGAAAGCGAAAGGAAATCCCTTGCCTCAAGTGCTAGCACAAGCAAGGTGATGCTTCTGCAACAGCAGCACAGGCCCGGTTTTGGATTAGTATGCTAACACACACTTATTTTGGCAAACTAACAACATAATCAGCAAAAGGGAAACAAGGATTAAGACAAGCTCCTCAGCCAAATCTGAGCAGAACTTTACAGAACAAAAGAATGCCGTCTCTCCAGCCCACGGGGTTTTTCCCTGGAGAATTCAGAAGACCTGCTGCAAACAACAGCGTCGCTAGAACTTTTGGAAGTGAGGCCACAGTCGGTGTGCGTGCTGCTGTTCAACAAGCCGCTGTCATGTCTCTTCTGACTGCCAACCTGTGGGGTTACAGCTACGCAACCTTCCTTACCTTCATAAAGGAGGAGGAAAAAAAAGGTTCACATCAATAATAGCCATGAAAAAAGGAATTGAGAAGAGAGACAGAACACCACCTCCTGCATGAGCACAGCCACTCGAATACACGACCACAGGGGATTAGAGAAGGATTTCAGCGATACCTTTGGGTTATTTGCTCTCCCCCCCTCACCTTCCACGCAGAAAGGAGACCCTTCGCCTGCAGTATCGACAGCACCAGGCAGACCCCGGCCCTACCCCTGCCCACGTGCTATCGCGATACCCCGGGTGGCGCCGGCAGCACGGCGGGGTACGGGGAAGCGGCAGCGGCAGGGCTC